>JAODAL010061534.1:0-20262 GCA_025379985.1 Phyllomedusa bahiana | reverse complement strand
AAAATGCTGGGTGGTTTTCACAGGATTATCTCAGAAGATGACCAGTTGTTTGAATATATACATATATGTTATTTTCACCATCTTGTATTACGAACAGAGCTAAAATCCTGAAGTGTTCTGCCCCACAAAAGGCATAAAACAAAACATTGCTGTAGAGACATTTCCCCTCCGTCTCCTTCTTTTCCCAAAGCGGGTTGTAATGAAGGAAACTCTTATTTATAGATAACACAGAACCACCTTTCTTTTAAGATGCCCTTCTTTTCTGTAAAAGTTTATTCCCCGCAGTTCCTCTCTTCACAGCCCGGTTATACTGAAAAGGGAACCTTTCATATGTTAAACAGGGTCCCCCATTCACTATAGACTGACCCCCTTTTGTAGAGAAATTTCCCCGCGTCTCCTCATCATCTTCACAACGGTTTTATATGCAAGAAACCCTTTTACCTTACAGTTGAAACCGCAGTTTCCATCCCCTAAAAAAGCCCTCTACGGGTTTTTCATATCGACTAAAACAGAATAAACTTCCTGTTTTAGGTCAAGAACCCAAAAATTTTTTCTATTTGCCAATCCCCACCTATAAAAATCCCCTATTCTAAAGGTCACTACGGGCCCCATTGTATTTTTTGTAATTTCTCCTTATATAGAAAAACCTTTTAAAAAAAAAGGTGGCTTTACTATGGAGATTGTCTTGATAAATAATTAAAATTTAAAGCCCGAGGAGGGACAGGGGGCCCAGTCATTTAAAGTCGGGCCGCCCCTTTCGGGATGCTTCCCTGATGATTGACTGAAAAAGAGGGCTGGAGATAGGGAAAGATCCCCTAAGCGATGGAAAAAGCTACCTTTATATCCCAAAAAATTTTTTTAATCAATTTAAAAAAATAAAGTTACTTTTAGAATGGGGGATTTGTAAGGTGTGCAGGATTAGAAATCCATATCCTGGATAAATATTTTTTTTTTTCTATTAAGAATTATTTGCCAAATGCCACAAAAATGGGAGGGGTTTTTTTAAGGTTTTTTTTTTCTTTCTGCAAGTAAAAAAATTTTTACATACACAAAAATTACCATTTTTTTAAAAAATTTGGCCCCCCCATTGATGATGTATGGAAGCTTCTGAAGGTTTATTGGCAACAAATTTAATTAAGACAAGCTGTGGTTTTTTTTTTAAAAGCGACCAGAAAACACTGCTTCTGTGTTTAACATCAGGGAAAGTTAAGAAATCACCAAGAATCGGAGAGAATTGTGGACTTGCACAAGTTGGATCTCCTCGGGGGAAATTTTTCCATTCCCAAAGGGCCTCGTTCATCTGTAAAAAAATTTATATGCAATACAAACAGATGAGAATTCCCAGCTGATAATGGCGGGAAGGGGAAGGGGTTTTCCTGTGTCTCAGAGATGAATGCTTTGGCCCGAAATGTGATCCCAACCAAGAACAAAAGCAAAAGACCTTGTGAAATGTGCGGGAAATCTAGTAAGTTGTGTTTTATCCTGTCCTGAGGAGCAAGGGCTACGGGGCGATACCCCAGGGAAACCCGGGCCATAAATAGGTTGACAGCCCGGCTTCGAATCAGTCAGGGGTTTTCCCAGGCCAAAAAGGGGCCGGAGGCCGCACCAAATCAGCTTTTTGGGGGCGTTGCCGGGCGCCTCTTTTAAAAACTGCCAGTTTTTTAACCCTTTCCCTGAAAAAAGGTTCTCCTTGTCCGTCTCCGGGTTTTTCCTGTTTGTTGTTACCCTGATCTCTGTCCGGCTTGCTCTCCCCTCGTTTTTCCTATGTTTTTGTACCGTTTTTTTTAAACCCCCAGTTTTTTGCCCCTTGGCTTGGCTTCCGTTTTTCTTTTGGGGTTTTGTTTTGGGTTTTAAACTACCCGTACCGTTATCGTCCTGGATTTTGGACTTTGCTTTTTCCTCGAGGCCCGCATTAGTAGCGTAGGGCTTTCTAGGGCCGCATGCCCAAGTAGGCGGGGGACAGTGGGGGCGGGGTGGCAATCGGGGCCACTGCCCCTCCTCGCGTGAATATCCTATGAAAACAATTACGTATCAACTTTGGGCTAAAAGGGCCACTCTGGGGAAGGAGCCATTACCCCAAAAAAACACATTAAAGCCGATAATGTTTGCAAATGTTCAGGAACAAAGTTTTATATTTTTGGGCAGCCCTTGGGGTTGACAAAACAAAAAATTAAAACTTTTTGGGCCTAATACCCCCATTCTTTTGGAGGAAAAAGGGAGAAACTTGGAAAGCCTAAAACCCATTCCCAACTGTGAAACAGGGGGTGGCCATTATTTTGGGGGTTGTTTTGTGCAGGGGGGACGGGTGCATTTAAAAAAAATTTGATGGATATGAGGAAAAGAAGATTATGGGGAAATACTAAAGAAAAACATCTCAAGAATCGCCGGGAAGGGTCTTCCAAAGGGGACAATGCCCCAAAGCAAAAGGGCCAAAACGGGTTACAAAGGGTTAAGAAGAACAAAGTAATTTTTTTGGAGCGGCCATCCAAAGCCCTTTTTCCAATCCTATTGAAAATTTATGGGCAAAGCTGAAAACCCGGTGCGAGCAAGGGCCCTCCAAAAGGGTCGTGACACCATTCGTCAGGGGGAAAAGGGGGCCAAAAATTCCTACCAACTATTGTGAAAGCTCGGGAAGGACCCCAAAAACATTTAAACCCAAAAGTTACAGTTTAAGGGCAAAGTTTCCAAAAAATTTAAGAAATGGATGGAAACTTTACTTTGCAAAAGTAAAAAAAATGCCAAAAAAAATTCTTTCATTATCTGGTTTGGAAAATAGAAATAATTTTTTTCTAAAATTGACAAAAGGGGGAAGGTTTATTCTGATTTCATGTCAGAGAGTGAGAAAAACCTGCAGATGGGGCTTTATATAGATGGAAACTTCTGGTTTCAACTGTAGATAACACAGGATCCACCATTCACAATAGACTAATAGTTACAGGTCTCCTTATGGGTATAAAATAGGAAATCAAAATATATTGACTGTTTCTACACTGGGTCCCGTTTCCCCAGGTTTTGTTTTCCTTAATTTTTTCTCCTCCTATCGCAATCACATAATATGAATTGTCCCCCCTGCTGCCACCGACTCGTTCGGGGGATAAAAAAATACTGTGGACCCAGAGGCGCGCTAGGGGTTTTATTGGGGGCCCAAACCCCCGGACCGGTTCCCTTGCCCGGTCTCGAAGTCGGGTTCCAGGGCATTACTGTGACCTGTAGGGACAATGTTCCACTGTGTGGGGGTCCCCTGGATGCTTATACAATTCAGGCAGAGAGCTATGTGCAGCGCGAGGGGGGGGCACTGTCCGGGATGACAGGAGCTCAGGGAAAGGGGGAGGGGGCGCCGGCTCCAACGTGAAGGGGGGCCTGGAAGCAGCGGCTGTCCGGGGGCCGTGAAGGGTCAGCCCCCTGCTGTCCTCTTATCTTCCCAAGACCCGACCGAAGAAGGAACAATGGTGGGGGAGCCCCGTGTGAACAATAATTCAAGTATGTAAAAGGGTTAACAAAATAAGTTCCTGAATGTGAAAAGTACTGAATGAAATGGTTTTGATTTTGGTTGCAAATGTGTTGTATTGTATTTATGTGCACCATGTGTGTATTGTTTTGTATAGATTTGTGTTTTGTTTTTATTGTGTATAGATGTCGTGTGTATGTTTTATGTGATACGTGTGTGGTGTGGTGTTTGTTGCACTGTTTTTGGTTTGTATGTTTGATAAGTTCTGTGTAGTATGTCTCTGTGATTTTTGTTTTGTGTATGTGTGTGTTATGGTTGTTATTGGTGTAAACACAACTATCCACAAAATCACCTCATTACATCGAAAAACATAATCCTGCCCGTGTGTCCCTTAGGCTATGTACAACGGTGTATTTTGCGTGTACGGACGGCCCGCAATTACTGTGGCTTCAGGAGCTCGCGCTGTTTAAACACTCTTTCAAGCCGGGGCGGACAAAAAGCCCCGCCCGGCCCCCCTAACATGCATTGACTTTTCATTATTCCCTATGCATACAATCGTGTATTGTAGCATGGGGGGAAAGGGCGGGGAATCCTTTTCTCTTGGAGTTGGATTACGTAAATTTCACTGTGTGAAATACCCGACATTAAACTACAAAACCCGATGGAATATGTTTGAATAAATTTTTTTTAACTTGTCTTTGTCGGGGTTGCGTATGATTTTAGCTGCTGAGCCGAAAAAGGTATTTTCCATGCGTAAAACCCCTGTGGCGCTTTCGTGGCATATTTGCCTCAAAACGCCCGACATGCGCGCCCCCCAATTTCGTTAATTTATAGTTTTTCCCCGAGAGCTTGAATTACTCACGTCTCTCCCCCGGCAATAAATAATTGTACACGGGGGAGGAATTCCGTCATTCTTCGGGGGTTAAGTGGAGGTGAAAGGCCGGGCCCCCCCCGTGTTGGAGTACCCGAAAAGATGTCTTCCAAAAAACGGTGTACTGCCCTAAGGGGTTTTTCCAAGGCATGGGGGCACGGACCTGGGGCGCACCCCTTTAAGCCTGTCTTGGAATGGTGCTCTCGCGTGTAAATTTTGCAGCGCTCCCGGCCCCCCTTCCACCATCTTTACTTCCCCCCTGAAAAAAGCGGAGGTTACTTTTTTTTACGGCGGGTTTTTTATTTCAGGGGAAAACAGCAGTAAAACACAGCTCTCACCCCTATATTTTACCTATTTGTGGGGGAAATTTTTGGCCCCCATTTCGCCAGTTTACCCCACAAAAACATGTTAGATCCCATGTAGTTGGTCCCTCTTTGGCGGGTAATTGCGCTTCAATGCCCTGAAGTAAGGGGCCGAAAATTATGGGAATCATAGCTGTCACGAAGCAACGATTACCTGTTTTTGGGAAAAAAAATATTAGTGGGGCTTCGAGGGCGCGGTGGCCCCCAGTTTTTTTTTTTTAAAAAAAACATGACGCAGTTCAGGGGCCTAAAAAAACGCCTGTGAACCGACCCTAGTGAAACAAAACTCACACAGGGCCCCCGGCCCCGGGTTTTTTTTGGGACCCCAGCAACGCCCCCGCCCTGGACTGTGCTGCCCGAACCCGTACATTACCCAATACCCAGCAAAGATCCCGTACAGAACCGAGGGCAACATAGTGGCACTGCAGGGGAGGGGGTACGGGGTTATTACTGACTATTAGTATATCGCAGTATAAAGAGACGAAGAAAGGGACATCACAATCTTTTGTTCTGTTAGACCCCCACAGAAAACAAGAGGGGGAGAAAGAATTTTTTTTTCTTACAAAATTTTACAATTGCAGCAACAATGATGATCGTCATTATTATTCTGTTTATCATTGTTAGATTTATCAGACATAAGTCACACAATCCAAAAAGTAAGAAATTTATAATTCCTATATCTGTCCTGTATATATATTAAGTAGGTAACATAATACATTATACATCCCCTGTATCGCCCCTGTACTTATATAATGTATGGTAACAGTAAGACATTAACATCTCCTGTATCTTTTTCCCGTACTTAATATAATGTATGGTAACAGTAAGACATTTAATTCCTGTATCTGCCCCCTGTACTATATATAATGTATGGTAACAGAAAAGTAATTAACATCTCCTGCTCTGTTCCCTGTACTATATTTTTTAAAGTTGGTAACAGTAAGACTTTTAACTTCCTGTACTGCCCCTGTATAATATAATGTTTTGGAAAACGTAAGTACATTTACTCCCCCGTTCTGCCATGTCTAATATATTAATAGTGATGGTAACAGAAAAGTTTTTAACATCCCCTGTATCCCCCCCTGTACTTTTATAAAAATAGTGTAGGGGGAAACAGAAAGTACTTATACATCTCCTGTATTGCCCCTGTACTATATATATATATATATAATGTTGGTAACAGAAAAGTACATTAACATCTTGTATCTCCCCCCTGTTTAAATATAATGTATGGTAACAGTAAGTACATTATACATCTCCTGTATCTGCTCCCTGTTAATATAAAAATTTTTTTTGGTAACAGTCTTTATACATCTCCTGTTTTGCTCCCTGTATATAAATAATGATGGAAACAGTAAGACTTTAAACATCCCCTGTATCTGCTCCCTGTACTTATATATTTATGAAACAGAAAATTACATTATATTTTCTTTATCTGCTCCCTGTACTATTTTATGTGTAGGGAACGTAAGTACATTATCTCTCCTGTATCTCCCCCCTGTAATTTAAATGTAGGAAAAACAGTAATATTTTAACATCTCCTTATCGCCCTGTATAATTATAATGTGTGGTAAACAGTAAGTACTTTATACATCCTGTATCTGCCCTGTATTTATATATAATGTAAGGGTAACGTAAGTACATTTTACACATCCCCTTATCTGCCCCCTGTACTTATTATAATGTAGGTAACAGTAAGTAATTATGCATCCCTGCATTGTTCCCTGTATTTTATAATTTAAAATGTATGGTAACGAAAGAAATTTTAAAATCTCCTGTTCTGCCCCCTGTATAATATAATGTAGGTAACAGAAAGTACTTAAAATTTCCTGTACTCCCCTTGCTATTATATTTTATATAGTGTATGGTAACAGTAAGAAACATTAAAATCTTGTATTGCCCGTCTATTATATAAAATGTAGGGTAACCGAAGTAATTAAAAAATCTCCGTATCTGCCCCCTGACTATTTTTAATAAGTAGGGTAACAGTAATACTTTATACACTTTTGATCGCCCCTTTTTACTTTATAAAATGATGGTAACGTAAATTAAAACTTTCCCCCTGTATTGCTTGTATATAAATAATGTAGGTAACAGTAAGTAATTAATCTCCTGTATCTGCCCCTTATTATATTAATGTTGGAACGTAGTACATTTTACATCCCCTTATTCTCCCTGTACTTAAAAATATTGTGTATGGTAACAGAAAGTACATTATACTCTCCTGTATTCCCCCCTGTACTAATATATGTAGGGTAACGTAAGTATTTTTTAAATTGTATTGCCCCTGTAAAATTTTAATTAATGTGTGGTAACAGAAGTACTTTAATTCCTGATCTCCCCCTTACTATATTATAAAATTGTAGGGTAACATTAAGTACAAAACACTCCCCTGAAATCTGCCCCCGTATATATATTTATTTTTGGTAACAGAAAGTACATTTTAACTCTCCTTTTTCTGCCCCCGTCTTTATATTAATGATGGTAACAGTAAGTACATTATAATTCCTATTCGCCCCCTGTACTTATTTTAAAATGTTTGGTAACGAAAGTAATTTCATCTTTTATCTCCCCCTTAATACATATAAAAATTTTATGGTAAAAGTAAGTACTTTTACATCTCCTGTATCTCCCCCTGTCTATTTTTTGTATGGTTAAACGAAAGAAATTTATAATCCCTGTATCTGCCCTGTATTTATATAAAATGAGGGAACAGAAAGTTATTATACTTTCTTTCGCCCCGTACTTATAATAGTATGGTAAAGTAAGTACTTTATCATCTCCTGTATCTGCTCCCCTTTTCTTTTTAATGTTTTGGTAACGTAAGAAATTTTTTACACCCCCTGATCTGCTCCCTTACTTATTTATAAGTAGGAACGTAAGTAATTTAATCTCCTTATCTGCCCCCTGATATTATATAATGTATGGTAACGTAAGTAATTTTAATCTCCTTTCTGCCCCCTGTAATATTATATAATGTATGGTAACAGTAAGTACAATTATACATCTCCTGTATCTATTCCCAGTACTATAAAATATATATATATATTTTATATATAATTTTATAATATATATTATATATATATATTTATATTGCCATTACTACAGGTAGTGAGTGGGAGGACAGAGGGAGCCTTGAAAGAAGAAGTTACAGGGGTCTGTGAGAGGCGGGAAAATCTCGCTTGTTTGTAGGGGACCAAATACTTATTTTTCACCATAATCACAAATAAATTCTTTCCAAATCAGACAATGGGATTTTCGGGATTTGTTTTCTCATTTTGTCTCTCATAGTTGAGGTCGACCTATGATGTCAGTTACAGGCCCCTCTCATCTTTTTAAATGGGGGAACTTGCACAATTGGGGGCTGACTGAATACTTTTTTTCCCCCACTGTATAGTTTATAGTATAACACTGTGGTTTATTTGGTATTTAAATAATGTTTATACTGTTATTATTATTATTAGTCTTCTAGATATTGTTACATCCAGATGATTATTGTACAGAATTCATAGCGGAACTTTACTCTTTATATAAATATACACTTACTGTCTTTCAGGTTTTCTCGGAATGAAACCTATAACAAGCCGAGCATGTAGAGACCTGGGTGAGTGTATGTAAGGCAGTAAGGGCCATCTGTAATAAGTTACGCATATTTTGTGGCTTCATTCCTAACACCTGTCTTATCACAGGGTATAATTTACCTATCTCATATCTGCTTGTTCATCCACCTGCCCATCCTCAGGCCTTCACGAATCTTCATCAGATCTAGACGACAACGCCACATTTGGTGCCCAGATCCACACAACCTCTATGAGTAGTGATCGATGCATGTTTACAAAACAGCTCCAGCAAAAGCCTCCACCTCCCCACAGCGGTCACCGCAGCCGCCTCCTGGCCCGCAGCAGTGGTTGCGGCGCTAAAATTTGAAATCAGCCCCCTTTTTTCGCCATTTTTCAAATATAAAAATTAAACATAAATGGTATTTCTGCATCTGTTCATGTCCAATCTGTTAAAGTATAGTATAACCTCATTTATCCCATATGCTGAAAACCATAGAAGAAATAAAAGTCATACATGCATTTCACGTCCCCTAAGGCTATGTTCACACGGCTTAACTGCGGGACGTAATTACGCCGGTGTGACCGGGGGCGGGAGGGGGGAGGAGCGGGGGGCCGGCACTTCGCCGCTGGTAAATCACATGTCACTTATCCCCCCCGCGGCGGATTCGCGAGCAGGGGGGGAGAGAAATCCTAGTTCTCTATGAGAACTGTGGATTCCGAAAAAAGGCCTTTTAGCCCTAATTGGCGACTTCGGCGCGTAATTAGGGGAACAAAAAAACGGCCCTTTTTAAAGCCGTGTAAAACAGGGCCCTAAAAATCCGCATAAGAAGTGATCAAAGTCCATGTACCCCAAAAGGTAAAAAATAAAAAGTACAAAAGCCTCAAAAAGGCGCCCCACTAAAGCGGTGGGGAATCCCGAAAAAAGTTACGGGTCAAGAAAAGGGGCTCGGGCGCAAAGTAACAAATAGAGTGTTTGTATTTTTTAAACCCCCTTAAGCCAAAACACCTGAAAAAGTTTAATGCCCAAAAAACATTTTTTTAGTTTTTGCCTCCCCGCGTTTCAAGAGTCGTAATTTTTATTTTTTTAGTGACGCAGTTGTATGAGGCCCTCTTTTATTTTGGGGCAAATTTGTATTTTTAGAGGAATAATTAAGCTCACTTATAAATTATTGCAGAATTTTATTTTCAAAAATTTTTTTAAAAAAGTTTTGGGGTTTTTTCAAAGTTTTTGTAAAACCATTTAACTTTTCCCTTCCCATATAGAAAACCTTGTTAGATTAATTTAAGGCTATTATGGTCGTGTGGATCCCAAAAATTCATGGGGGTTTGGTGTGTATTTAGGGCACAATTATTTTTTATTAAATATTTTTTTTTTATTATTTTTTTTAGTTTTGTTTTTTTTCTACACTTTTTTTATGTTTTTTACTTTTTTTTAAAAAACTTCCCATGAAGGGAGAATTTTAAAATTGTTTTTTTTTTTTTTTTTAACACTTATACGAAATTACCATATTATATTTTGCAAAATACTTTTAACCCTGCATCAGTCTGACCAGGCACCGTCGGGGCAGCCAAAAGTCGGGCCTATCGTGGCTTGTTTTGGTGTGGTGTTAATGTATGAACAATTTTTTTTTTATTAAATATTTTTTTGTTTTTTTTTTTCTATTTTTTGTTTTTTTACTTTTTTGTTTTTTTTTAAACCCCCATAAGGGGGAAGAATGTTTACATTTTTTTTACACTTAGTAATTTTATTAGCATTTTCCCAATATGCTGACCCTTTAAAATTTTCGGGGTTCCATTTTTCACACGGGCAACATTTAAAGGGTGGGCACACATTTGGCCCCGTTCATTTGGGCTTGTTACACAAAACCAACAAGGGGCTATTTCAGACCCCGGGGGCTGACTGTGCGGGGCCGTTCCTGGGCTCTTTTGGGGGCCGGGAGCCCCAAATCACCCGACAGAGCGGGGCCAAACCCCTTTGATTACGCTCCCGGCCCACTGCGGTGACAATAAAAGGGGTTAAGGCCCCGGGGGTGCGGGGGGGTTTTCCCCCACATCCCACTTTTAAAAAGAGACTGGCTGGGAAATCAGGACAAAATGTAGTACCCCTTGTTCCCGTTTGTTGAAACCGACCCCAAAAGACGATGGGGGTATTTTAAAGGGGGTTAAAAAGGGAACAAAAAACATAGCGAAAACCCTACATTTTTTAGTTTTCCTGTAATAACCGGGCTTAAAGGGTTCCCACATACCCCACTTTTTTTACCAAAAAGGGGAATGCAAAAAAAATTTTTAAACCCCCACAAAATGTGTTTTTTTTCACTTTTACCCCAAATTAAAAATTTTTTTTTTTGGGGTTTTCCCAGTATAGTCTATGGTAGGGTCTAGGGACCCCTTTTCGGAATTTCCCATCTTTTCCCGCAAAATAAAAGGCCCTAATTTTTTATTTAGGGTTTTGTTTAGCCATATTATTATAAAACCGGGCTGCAGGGGGGGGTTAAAAGGGTTATTCCTTTTTTTCTTCTCAGCCCGACCCATATTTGGGGATTTCTTCTGGAACCCAGCTGTTTTTTCCCCCTTTTAAAAGACTTTGGGGACAGTTTTAATCAACAATATCTAATTCTTTGGCGAGGGGAATGCTTAAACAGCTTTTTTTTTAAAGGGAATCACTTTTTTTTTTTTTTTTTTTTAAGGGACTATAACAAGTTACTGACCATAGTTTTTCTTTTTAAGTTAGTTTTTATTTATCCGACTGAATTTTTTTAGTTTTTTTTTTTATTTCGGGTTCCCTGTATATGATTATGGGGGTGGCTAATTCCGGGGAGCTGCTTTTAAAAACAGCTAAAAGGGACATAAAAAGGCAGCCCAAAATTGTTTTTCAAAGGGGGAAGTTTTCGGGGCATGCTCTGGGGCCCCTGGGAAGAAGTTAGTGGGGTTGGGAGGAGGAAAAGGGTGAGCTGTGACATCTCCTTTGTGCGGGTGGACCCCTTGTTTTATCTATACGGGTACACATTGCAGGGGCCCGGACCGGGTCCCCCAAGGGCCCACGGGGGGGAGTTGTTCTGGGGTTTTCCCCATTTTAAAGCTGTTTCTGAGCCCATTGGTGGAGTTTATTTTAGGGGCCCACTTTGTAGCTGCTGTAAATTACTTTACATGCCTCCTTTTTAACCCCTCCCCTCTTCCCTTTTTACCCCCCCTTTTTCTTTTCTTTTTGCCTCTTCAAAGGTTTGTAAATGCACAAAAAAACTCTGAAAAGGCGGCCATGTCGGGGGGACCTTTGGGGGGGCCCCTTTTCCCCCCTGGGCCCAGTGAAATCCTGCCAGGGGGTTTTGTCCTTTTTCCCACTTTAACCCCTACCATGCTGATAATGTGGAGACTGTTTGAAAATTTTTTTTCTCTACAAAACGGGCCTTTATTTTAGTAAAAAACTCAGATTTTTATGATTTTTTTTTTAATATTGATGGTGAAAATTTGAAAAAATAAATACAAAAAAAAAAAAAACAAAAAAAGTAACAAAAAAGTGTTTTAAATAAAAACCGGAGTTTTAAAAAATGTCCCCTTTTCTGATGACCATTCCCTTTTTTTAAAAAGATTTCGGTTTTTTAAAAAAGGTTCAATCCGTGCTTTGCAGGGCAATAATCAAATAAAAAAATGCATTAAGTAAAAGTGAAAAGCCTTTTTGGGACGACTCCGGGGGCCAAAAAAGGAAAAAAGTTTGATTTGTGTTTCAAAACGAAAGCATTTTTTTTCTAAAATAAAACATGTAAAATCATTGATGGGTAGATACAGTGTATAAAATCATGTAAAGCTTACAATTGTTGTTATACAGATTGTTATTATTTGTAAGGGGAACAAATATATTACAAGCCAAAAGGGCATAGCTCCGGGGGGGGGGTGCTTTAAAAATAATCTAAAACCCCGAGGCAAAGTCACGGGTCTCCCCAAAATAGTTCAAATAAAAAAAGGGGGATAGTAAATCCCCCTTCCCCGGGAAAGGGCAGGAGGGCCCTTTAACTATCCCCCAAAATTCCAAGTTTTGGGGAGGGAAATTTAAGAGCAAGTCCTTTAGTTGTTTTAAGGGGTTTTCAATACAAAGCCCCTTTTCCCCTAATTTTCTCGAGCTTTATAAATATTAGATATATAACTGTAGAGGGGAAAGCTCTAGCAAAGCGAATCACTAGATGTCATCGGGGTTACTAAAAAATAACATGAAAATTTTTTTAGTAAATTTTGAGCCATAAAATGCCCCCAAAAGGGTTTAAAATTTAAAATTTATATACAGCATGTGAAATAAGTATTTTTATAAGTAAATAAAATTTTAAAGTTGGGTTTTTGTATGGGAAAATTTTAACAGAAAATAGGTAATAACCCATTCCAAAACCAATAAAGGGAAAAAATCAAACAAAAGAAATCAATTTTTTAAGTTAGTTTAAAAATGAGACCATGCCCCAAGGGGAAAAAATAAAAGAACACCGAAAAAAGGGGGGCAAAAAGCCCCCCCCCCCTGGGAAAATTTTGAACAGCGAAATCTATCGTAATTACAAAAACAACCTGCACTTAGTAAAAATATCATTGGTTCAATGAGCCCATAAAAAAAGGGGCTCATTACCCAAAAGCCAACAAGAAAAAATCTAAATTTGGGGGTAAAAAAAGTGATGTTCAAAACCCTTGGGAAACCCAAATTTTTGCAAAATTATGAGGCCCTTTTTTTACAGAAGAAATTTTTAAAACTGAAAAGGGTCCCCGGGGCATGTTTTTGGGGGCCCTAACCCCGTTTTTTCAAATTTTTTCAAAAAATGTCCCCCCAACCCCGTGCTTTTCCCAAAATTTTTAGAAATGGGGTGAAAAGGAATTTTTCAGAAAAAGTTTTTCCCAAAAGCCCGGGACAACCCGGGAGATCTACAGAGAAACCGGAATTTTAACAGGTACAAATTTTTTCAAAGAAAACAATTTAAATAATGCACTAAAACCCCCCATGGCCTGTTTCGCACGCTCCCCCACACAAGACTCCATTTTTAATAAAAGCACGTTTAAAGTGGTTTAAAGTTTGCTCAACAACATTTAGACAACCCTGTGAAATACTGTGAGAATAAAAGCCTGTCAGATGAGTTAAAATTTTTTAACCCTTTTTGGTTGCCAAATTAAACACCCCATGTTTGGAGCAAAAGGCATTACCCCAAAAACCCCAAATGCAGGGGGGGGGGGAAACATTTGGGGTGGGGGGGGGGGGGGGCCCTGTTTTTCAAATAGACCGGGCAAATTTCATATAATTAAATAAAGGAGAATGGACAAATGCATGAACATTCTTTTAAAAAATCGCTCATCTACCAGGAGGATGCGATAAAACGGGCCAATTTCAGGGACGACAGTGATCCCAAACACACGGAAAATCTTTATTTTCAAGGACAGAAATTAAAGCTGCTACAAAATAATTATTTTAAAAAACATACAAAATTTTGGGGGTTTTCTGGATTTGTTTTCTGTTTCTCACGTTGAAGTGTTTTTTTACGTTTAAAAAAGTAGAACCCCTCTTATTTTTGTAGGGGGGAAAACTTGCAAGATCAAAACTTATTTTTTCCCCCCTGTAAATTATATAAGAAGGGGGGCCCCCTGTATATACAGTGAAAAATTTTGTATATGGATACATCACCTATATTAAATAAGAGGGAAACCCCTGATAAAAGGAACGATTAGAAAAGGACACACATTTATGTTTTATATAGAAGGGAGCCTTTTGTATATACAGGTGTAAAATTGATTGGACACACACCTATATTATAATTTTGAGAGGAATTCTTTTGTATATACGGGGTAATATTTTTATGGGCAAACCCCCTATTTAATATAAAAGGGATCCTCCTTTATACAGGTTAAAAAATTAGTATATGAACAATCACCTATATTATAATAGAGAGGAGATTCTTCTGTATATACAGGTGTAATATTAGTATATGGACACATCACATATATAGAGAGGAGATCCTCCTGTATATACAGGTGTAATGTTATTATATGGACACATCACCTATATTATATATAGAGAGGAAGGCCTCCTGTATATACAGGTGTAATATTAGTATATGGACACATCACCTATATTATATATAGAGAGGAGATCCTTCTGTATATACAGGTGTAATATTAGTATATGGACACATCGCCTATATTATATATATAGAGGAGATCCTTCTGTATATACAGGTGTAATGTTAGTATATGGACACATCACCTATATTATATATAGAGAGGAGGGCGCCTCCTGTATATACAGGTGTAATGTTGGTGTACGGCTGCATGTGCTTGTGGTCTTCCGGTTTCGGCAGGTGGGTTCACCCAAAGTGATCTTACTATGTGCTCAGCGCCTCTCATTGAATATACAGTAAATATGTAGCAATATAAGAGAGAATACATGAAGTCACTGTTCACATGCGGCATGTATTAGCTGTATTTTTAGCACTACTTGCACATTCATTTCATCCAGTTATAACCTTTATGTTTTCTATCTTTTAGGCTGCCAAGTAAATGCATGTGAGATCAATATTGGTAAGTGTCTGTCAGACAGTGGACGTGTCCTTTCCGGCACCAGGTCACATACGTTGTGCTTCTATTTATGTATCAGTCGATTGGTCGATCACTACAGAAGTATCTGCAGCAGCACTTTTATGACTTTAGTTATAATGTGATGTCCAGAACTTACAACGCATTTTTGTTTTTTTGGTCTTTTTTATGACATTATTAGTATTTTTTTATGTATTTTTTAAAGTGCAGACAAAACCGTAGGTGGGGGAGGGCGGGGGGGGGGGGGGCTCTGCGATTTAAAAGATTAAATTAGACGAATGAACTCAGACATTGTATATGTGGAGACAACTGTTATACTCGCACCAGTCTACATTGGAGGCTTTTGAAGCGAGATTAGTAGGGCGCAAAACATATGAAAGTATAATAAGTCCATATAAAATCACACAGGATATCAAAAATATAAAATATTAATTACTTTTTATTGATTAATTTATCTTAAAAAGACAAACATTTTTAAAATACGATCATAAAGATAGTAGATATATATATATATATATATATAATATTATATATATATATATATATTATATATATATATAGTATATATATATATATATATACACACACACACAAGGGGGGGTCAAAATCATGAAAAATCTATAAAAAGTGCATCAGATTGATACATCTATGAATGAAATACTGCCAGAAACACTGAAAAATTTCTATATAAAAGTGTGTATAATAAGGAAAAGGGCCAGTGAGTCAAAGTGCCAACGTAAAACAATCACAATATATAACAGTATGTGATTCAATATCTGCACTAAAGGGCAAATAAAGTGCAAATAAAGTGTAATTTATTTGCTCTTTATACACACGTTTTATACAAATTTTTTACATAAGTTTTTTGTGTGTCTGGCACCATTTAATTCATAGATGTATCAATCTAATATCATGGTATAAATTATATATATATCTCAAACACCTTTTATGCATTGATCATGATTTAACCTCCCCTTGTATATGTATACCTCTTCTGTTTTTATGATGGTATTTCTTAAGATGTTTGTCTAGTACCTTTCAAGAGAAATTAATCCATGACAATTTCTTAATGTTTTATATTTGTGATATCCTGTGTGATTATATATGGATTTATTGTTAATATTTGGTTAATCTGGGAATTATTTATATGTTGTTTTTTTTGGTGTGCCAAGCTTCGGCTGCGTCCTCTGGGGAAAGTGGAGAACTGGTCCCCCTGCGTCTGGACCTTGTCCATCCCTACTCGCTGCGTCTATGCTCTACTGTGCCTTGTCCATCCCTTCTCGCTGCGTCTAAGCTCTCGCAGGCCTTGTCCATCCCTTCTCGCTGCGTCTAAGCTCTCGCAGGCCTTGTCCATCCCTGCTCGCTGCGTCTAAGCTCTACTGTGCCTTGTCCATCCCTGCTCGCTGCGTCTAAGCTCTCGTGGGCCTTGTCCATCCCTGCTCGCTGTGTCTAAGCTCTGACGGGCCTTGTCCATCCCTGCTCGCTGCGTCTAAGCTCTCGTGCCTTGCCCCATCCACCTCTCGCTGCTCTAAGCTCTCGCAGGCCTTGTCCATCCCTACTCGCTGAGTCTAAGCTCTCGCAGGACCTTGTCCATACCCTGCTGCTGTGTCTAAGCTCTCCTGTGACCTTGTCCATCCCTGCTCGCTGTGTCTAAGCTCTCGCAAGCCTTGTCCATCCCTACTCGCTGCGTCTAAGCTCTCGCAGGCCTTGTCCATCCCTTCTCGCTGCGTCTAAGCTCTAGATTGTCTTGTCCATCCCTGCTCGCTGTGTCTAAGCTCTCGCTGGCCTTGTCCATCCCTGCTCGCTGCGTCTAAGCTCTCGCTGGCCTTGTCCATCCCTGCTCGCTGTGTCTAAGCTCTTGCGGACCTTGTCCATCCCTGCTCGCTGCGTCTAAGCTCTCACAGGCCTTGTCCATCCCTGCTCGCTGCGTCTAGCTCTGGGCCTGTCCATCCCTGCTCGTTGCGTCTAAGCTCTCGCAGCCTTGTCCATCCTCTCTACTGCGTCTAAGCTCTCGTGGGCCTTGTCCATCCCTGCTCGCTGCGTCTAAGCTCTCGCAGGCCTTGTCCATCCCTGCACGCTGCGTCTAAGCTCTCGCAGGGCCTGTCCATCCCTGCTCGCTGCGTCTAAGCTCTCGCGGGCCTTGTCCATCCCTGCTCGCTGTGTCTAAGCTCTCGCAGGCCTTGTCCATCCCTGCTCGCTGCGTCTAAGCTCTCGCAGGCCTTGTCCATCCCTGCTCGCTGCGTCTAAGCTCTCGCAGGCCTTGTCCATCCCTGCTCGCTGCGTCTAAGCTCTCGCGGGCCTTGTCCAGCCTGTCGCTGCGTCAAGCTCTCCGGCCTGCCATCCCTGCTCGCTGCGTCTAAGCTCTCGCAGGCCTTGTCCATCCCTACTCGCTGTGTCTAAGCTCTCGCAGGCCTTGTCCATCCCTGCTCGCTGCGTCTAAGCTCTCGCAGGCCTTGTCCATCCCTACTCGCTGGGTCTAAGCTCTCGCAGGCCTTGTCCATCCCTACTCGCTGAGTCTAAGCTCTTGCAGGCCTTGTCCATCCCTACTCGCTGCGTCTAACCCTCCCCTGGGTCTTGTCCACCCTGCTCGCGGGTTTCAAAGGGCTCTCAGGGCCCTTTTGGTCCACCCTTTTCCCTAAACTGCGTCTAAGCTCTTTTTGGGCCTTGCCCAAATCCCTGCCCCCTGTGCCCAAGCTCTCGAAAGCCTTGTTCACCCTTGGCTCACTGCTTTCTAAGCTCTCGTGGGCCTTGTCCACCCCTGCCGCTGCCCCCCCAAAAGGGCCTCTCCCCGGGCCTTGTCCAACCCCTGTCGCTGCGTCTAAGTTTCTACTTTCCTTTTTTCCACCCCTACTCGTTTCCCGTCTAAGCTCTCCCCAGGCCTTTTCCCATCCCGGGCTCGCTGCTTTAAAAGGGCTTCGGGGGCCCCTTGTCCTTTCCCCGGGCTCGCTCCCTTTCTAAGTTTCCCCCTTCCCCTTGGTCCACCCTGCTCGCTGCTTTTCCCTTAAACTCTCGGGGCCTTGTCCATCCCTGCTCGCTGTGTCTAAGCTCTCCAGCGCCTTGCCCCACCCCTTTCTCGCTGGGGTCTAAGCTCTCGAAAGGCCTTGCCCATCCCTGTCTCTGTGTCTAAGCTCTCGCAGGCCTTGCCCCACCCCTACTCGCTGGGGTCTAAGCTCTCGTAGGCCTTGTCCATCCCCCCCCCCCCCCCACTGCTTCTAAGCCCCTCGCGGGCCCTTTTTTGTCCACCCCTGCTCGTGCGTCTAACTCTACTCCCCCCTTGTCCATCCCTAATCGCTGGGGTCTAAGTCTACTGTCCCTTTGTCCATCCCTGCTCGCTGGCAAAGGGCCTCTACTGTGCCTTTCCACCCCCCTTGCTCGCTTTTGCCCCAAAGTTTCTCGCAAGCCTTGCCCAAACCTTGCTCGCTGGGGTCTAAGCTTTGGGGGCCTTGTCCATCCCTGCTCGCGGGTTTAAAAAGCTTCCCGGGCCCCTTTGCCCCTCCCGGGCTCGTGCATCTAAGCTTTTGGCGGACCTTTTCCATCCCTGCTCGCTGCGTCTAATTTCTTGCGGGCCTTGCCCACCCCTGTCGCTGCGTCTAAGTTTCCCCGGGGCCTTGTCCATCCCTGCTCCTCCCGTCTAAGCTCTTCGGGCCTTGTCCTTTCCAAATGCCGCCCCATCTAAGCTCTCGCGGCCCTTTGGGTCCATCCCTGCCGCTGCGTCAAAGGGCTCCACGGGCCTTTGGGTCCACCCCTCCCGCTGGTCTAAGCATGCAGGCCTTGTCCATCCCTGCTCCCCCTTTGTTTAAGCCCCTCGCAGGCCTTGCCCCATCCCTACTCGCGGCGTCTAAGTTTCTGCGGGCCCTTGTCCACCCCTGCTCGCTGCGTCTAAGCTTTTACTGTGCCTTTGTCCATCCTTGCTCGCTGCGTCTAAGCTCTCACGGGCCATGTCCATCCCTGCTCGCTGCATCTAAGCTCTTGCGGACCTTGTCCACCCTCCCTCGCTGCATCTAAGCTCTACTGTCCCTTTTGTCCATCCCTACTCGCTGTGTCTAAGCTCTCCTGTCCCTTTTGCCCCATCCCTACTGCTGCGTTTTTTAAGCTCTCGCGGGGCCTTGTCCATCCCTTGCTGCTTCGTTTTTAAGCTTCGCAGGCCTTGTCCACCCTCCCGGGCTGCGTCTAAGCTCTTGCGGCCCCTTTGCCCTTTCCCTGCTGGGGCGGTGTCAAAAGCTCTCGGGGGGCCTTGCCCCAATCCCTACTCGCCTGTCTAAGCTCTCGTGGGCCTTGTCCATCCCTGCTCGCTGCGTCTAAGCTTACTGTGGCCTTGTCCACCCCCAAAGTTTGGGTCTAAGTTTTGTGGGCCTTTGTCCATCCCTGCCCCGCGGGTTTCAAGCTTTTGGGGGGGCCCTTTGGGTCCACCCCCTGCTCGCTGCGTCTAAGTCTACTGTGCCTTCCCCTTTCCCTGCTCGCTGGTCTAAGCTCTACTGTCCCTTAGTCCATCCCTATTTCGTTTGTGCCCTAAGTTTCCGCGGGCCTTGCCCCCACCCCTACTCGCTTTTGTCTAACTCCGCGGGGCCTTTTGCCCCATCCCTGCTGGGCTGGGGGTCAAAGCTCTCGCAGGCCTTGCCCACCCAAACTCGCTGCTTTCTAAGCTCTGGCAGGCCCTTGGGGTCCATCCCTGCTCCTGGTCAAAGCTCTCGGGGGCCTGCCCCTCCCGGCTCGTTTGGTTTCAAGGCTCTCGAAAACCCTTGCCCCATCCCTGCTCGCTGTGCCCCTAAGCTCTGGGTGGGCCTTTTCCATCCCTATTTCGCTTTTTTTAAATTTCTCACTTCCCTTGCCCCTCCCTGCTCCCCTGTTTTTCTAAGCTTCGCAGGCCTTGCCCCATCACTGCTCGTTTGGCGTCAAAAGCTCTCTTTGGGCCTTGCCCCCCCTGCCCTGCGTCAAAAGCCCCTCGGTGCCCTTCCACCCCGGCTCTTTGCGTCTAAGCTCTCGCGGGCCCTGCCACCTTGCTCGTGAATCAAAACCCTTCAGGGACCTTGTCCATCCCTGCTGGGCTGCATCAACCCTCTCCCCGGGCCTTGCCCATCCCTGCTCTCTGCGTCTAAGCCTCAGGGGCCCCGGGGTTCCATCCCGGGCTCTCGGTCTAACCCTTCGGGGGCCTTGTCCATTTTGGGTTTCGCTGCGCCCAAGCTCACGGGGCCCTTGGGTCCTACCGTCTGGGGTTTGTGTTTTAAGCTTTTTATTTTTGCCTTGCCCCATCCCGCTCGCGGGTTTTAAAAGGCTCTCGCGGACCTTGACCCAAACCCTCCCCGCTGCGTCAAGCTCTCGCGGGCCTTGTCCACCCCTGCTCGCCCCATCCTAAGCTCTTGCGGACCTTGTCCATCCCTGCTGCTGCTCTAACTCTCACAGGCCTTTCCATCCCTACCCCCTGCGTCTAAGCTCTCGCGGGCCCTTGCCCAAATTCCTGTCGCTGGTCTA
>JAODAL010061533.1:0-20263 GCA_025379985.1 Phyllomedusa bahiana | reverse complement strand
AAACTTTTTCCTTTAAAGCGCTCTTCTTTGGGTTTCCTTCTCATCCGGGGGCACCCAATTCAGATTCAGTCCGACAACACCACGTCTGTGGCATGTCTGAATGTTCAGGATGACTCCATTTGGCCAAGCAGTTCTCTCAGATAACTGCAAGGGTTCTTCGCTGGACAGAGCAGCGGTACCGCCCTTGTCGGCAAGTCCCCTTCCAGGGGTGGAAAACCAAGTTGGCCAATTATTTGTTAGAAGTGCTTCGCCTTTCTTACTGGAGGTGAGGTGCGCGAGACGTCGACATGGTGCCGTCTCGTCTCAATCCCTAGCGCCCGAGTTATATGTCCAGGGCCAGGAATCCCCCAGCGCTGGCAGTGGATGCGCTGGTCCTGCCTTGGCTGTTGCAGGTCTCGGCCGTAAGTACTTCAAGTAGCAGTGGGCTGATGCTTGTCACTGCTGATGAAGTTTTTTTAGTTGCCCACCCTCTGGGACAGCTTTTGGACATCCCAAGGTGCTGTGTCCCCCAATGAATTATTGGCGAGAAAATGGGATTTTTGTACTTACCATAAAATCCTTTTCTCATCCAATTCATTGGGGGACACAGGTCCCGCCCTCGATTTTGGAATTAGGGTTCTCTTTTGTTCCTCCTCTCGGCCAGGCTTTTGTACCAACTGATCAGCTGGCGTCGCGGGAGAGATATAGGCCGTCGGGGTGTGTCTAAACACGTGTGATCCGCCTAGTGTCCGCCTCCAAAGGCAAGGGGCCTATACCCAAGGTGCTGTTCCCCCAATGAATTTGACAGGAAAAGGATTTTACGGAAAGTACAAAATCCCATTTTTCTTAATGTATTCACTTCTACTGTCCAATAGATGGGAACAAAAATATCATCTATGTCCCTCACTAACTTGTGATTTCTTGTTGGGTGTACACACATTTATACAACCTCAGTATTGAAAATCGGGTTTTGTGCAATGTTTTTCTAGAAGACTTTTTGTACAGTAGTAATGGTTAACTATTCTGGGTTGCAGGTGTTTCATGTTTTAATGTTTGCATTGTCCCTTCCTCCTGTAGAGTCTTCCAGCAAGATTCCCTCCACAAAGAAGTTAAAATGACAAAGTACAAGTGTCACAGAAGTAACTGAATCTTGCTATAAAACCATGAATATAAAATGACTTTTTAAGTCCATCCCATCATCTCTCTGTGAGATCAACATTTTATACTTTGGTGCACAGATTCATTTTGTAGGATGGACTCCTGAACACCAAAGAAGAGGGACAAAAATAAAACCGCATTTTCATAAGGAAGCTTGAAGTTAAAGGGGTTGTCTCATCTCAAAGTTTCATAGGATGCATGAATGAAATAATGCTGCTGTGCTCTGTCACTTCCTGGTCAAGCTGTCTGTAATTAGCATATGAGCCCTGTATATTCAGACTTCTGCTAATTAGATAAATTTCATGCTGTCAGGACCAGGGAAGCTTCTGAGTTAAAGTAAAACAGCAGCAATCACTGGCTTTTGTCTAAAAGATCAGATACAAACAATCCCCTCACGGGGGTCCGGAGTTCTGTGTGAGACCTGTGTGATGACATCCACTCCCTGTTATCGATAGAACAAACAGCAGGGGGGAGAAGTACACAGATCGGTCACTTGGGGAAAAAACCAAGAGGAGAAGGGGGCACAGAAGGTGATAAAGTCACTTGTAGCTCCTTAACAAACAAAAAAATGAACAACGCAATATATTTGGAAAACGTCTTCATTTAGTGTTCCCTACATGTTGAAAGCTAATCTTTGTATTGAGGCAACCCCTTTAAATTTAAATCATGTAAGAAGTTTTTAGAAACGTGAATGCTTTTGTCTTGGACAAGTGTCACTTATTCCATCCTCAGTGCACACCAACCAGCAGTATGGGCGGTGCCAGGCATGGAGGGGTTTGGTATTAAGATGTTCAGCAAGAACTGGATTTTTATAAACAAATGAATGTAAGAAGAGTCGTTTGGATATAATCTTGGATACTAATGAGTTCAATCTATCATTAAGGGTGTTACTCATGTAACAGAGCTATTGTTTTGTTAATGTTGAGTGAAACAATCCTCTGACAAGTAGATGAAAGGTTGTCCTGCTGCAGGGATGCGCAGCTATCGCATGTAATCTGAGGGGAAATTGGCAGTAACTGTTCAGTTCCCTGCCAGCCACCACCATGAAAAGGGTTTTCTCACCACAATGATTCATTTTTAACATGTATAGAAAGGTAAATGCAGACTTGTGCCAAATACATTGCTGTTTAGATTTTGCTTTGATAAGGAGATAAGGGAGATTTTATCTACTGCTAGTGTACACAACATTCTCTAGGTTACCAACCACCTTTCTGTGCTCTCTTCTCTGTCTCTCATTGCTCCAAGCTGCCATCTTGACCAGGGTAAGTCACCCCCTGCTGAGTGTTTATCAGTAAAAACAGGAACTTACTATCTAAAAGTTTTTAAACCCTTAGAGCTCTATATTTCCCTTTTCACTGCAGAAATTTTTAAAACCCTTTTGCAGTCGTGTCACAGTAACAGGAATAAATTAAGAATTGCAGAGCTGATATGTCAATCAATGCTGTAGAACCACCCACAACTAGAACAGGGGTTCTAAAGCTGCCTGTGGATCTGTGAAACTGGCATGGTGAGAAAACTCCTTTAAGTCTCTGGATGACAGCAGCCATTTTTCTAATCCTACACAACCTGTGGGCATGTCATGTCTGGATTAGTAAATTCTTGGGTTACCTGTGAAATAACAATCGGAAGCCTCTTTTCTTTATACCCCTGTGTTGTGCGTTCCTCTGTTGTTCCTCCTAGAAATGTATTACTGAATCAGTCACTGGCGTTGCCATTCCAGTGTTAAAGGGGTGTGTCCCTGCACACACTGAACTGTTTAGCACTAATTTGGACAGCGTCCCACTGTACACGGGCACATCCCCAATTGGTAACACCCACCTGACAGGGTCAGTAATACATTTCTAGAAGGAATAACAGAGAAACAGCACAACACAGAGTTATAAGAGAAGAGGCTCCAGAATTGCTATCTCACAGGGAACACAAGGATTTACTAAAACAAAACAGGAGGTCCTCTTTAAAGGGGTTTTGCCACCATGTAATGTTGACGTGGGAACCTCCAAAATGGGTATTTAAATCACTTTTCTAAATATATGTGATTACAAAAAGTGAAAACTCTGAGAGCTACAGCTTTTTTCAACCCCCCATTTTACCTTAAAAGTTTCCCCCAGACCACCCGGAGGTACAGGGGGGGGCTTCGTGAAACCCAATTCTTCTTTTCTGATGACGGGAAAAAGGAATGAGCTTTTAAGGCCCCGGGGTAGACAGTGCAGTTGAGGCGGGTGTCTTGCTGTTTGAGAATCACTTTTACGGGTTATTTTTTCATTAATTTTTTTGAGACCCCCTTCCCTCCCCCCCCCCCTCCCTCTCTCCCTGCAGTTCATGACTCAGCGTGATTTGTTTTTTATCCTGCCCCCGTGTGATAGAGGTAGGAAAACGGCGCTTGGAAACCCCCTTTAAAAGTTGTTTTGAGTAAGCACTGTTCTGGTTCCTCAAGATTTTTAAATGCTCTTTGTAGCCAACCTTCCAGTAAAGGGTTTTAGATAAATTTCCCCCTAAAGATGGAAAAGATGGGTTTTTTTGAAACCTGAACCTCTTAAATGCACTTTTTGTCGGCTGATTATGGTCAAGGGTCGATCCCATCATTTTTTAGCAGTCTTTCCTGATACAGTAAGATTGGAAAAGAACTAGTAATTGCAGGCCCCAGCCCTCACCTCCCCCCCCCCCCCCCAAAAAAAAACCACCCCCCAAAAACTTTCCAGAACAGCTGCAAAATGTTGGTGAATCTGTATGCTGACCTCTTACCTTTAGGCGGGGGCCCTTAAACCCCCTTAACGACCCGGAATTATACATCCCAGGGGCCTTAAAGGGGCTTTGAGGGGACGCTCCGAAACCCCCCCCCGCCGCCGACGGTGTTAGCGGGTGATCGCTGCTAACACCCGGCAGTAACGGCCCCGGCGGGTGGCGTCGCGCGCTGGCCTTTTTAACCCGCAGCACCGCGGCAAAGAGGGCCCGCAGCGTAAAAAAGAATGACGCGGTGCCGCGCCCCAACGTTAGGGTCATCGGCACGCCGCAGCATAGCTGCGTGGTCACGCCTTTACCGGCAGTGGGAGCCCTGTAAACGCCCCCGTCACGCCATGCCCATTTTGCCCCACTTCCGACGAGACAGGAAGTGGGGGGAAACCGCCCTTTGTGCACCCTAATGCATTGCCATGCAAGCATTGGGCTGTATTAACAAATCGCGCCACCTAGTGGTCAAGCCCCCTGGGGGGGACCAATGTTACAGTGAAAAAAAAAAAATTAAAGTTTTAAAGTACAAAAAAAAAAAGTTTTAAAAGTTCAAATCACCCCTTTCCCCCATTTTACAAAAAAAAAATCTTTAAAAAAAAAAAAAAAGTTAAACTTTTTTTGGGTATTGCCGCTCCGAAAAAGTCCCGATCTATAAAAATTAACATCATTTATCCCGTACGTGAACACCATAGAAAAAAAAAAATTCCAAACGGAAAAATTGCGTTTTTTGGTCTTTTTTACGTCCTAAAAAGATGGAAAAAAAGTGACAAAAAATCACATGCTTTCCCAAAATGCTAGCGATAATAAGTTTCACTTTTTAGCCCGCAAAAAATGATCTTTACTGAATCCCTAGGTTTAGTACAAAAAAGTTATTGGTTTCACAAAGGGGCCGCGCGCAAATTTTCAAAAATGAAAATGTTTTGGAATTTTTTACGGTACCAAAAAAAATGGAAACCCACTGTTTGGTTTGCCGGATGGTATCAACCTGTAGAATCAGAAACACATTTTTTTACCGAGTTTTAAAAGCCCTAAAAACAGAAACCCCCAAACATGGGAAAAAATTTTTTTTTTTAAATTTTGTCCCCCTTGAATTTTTTTTGGGGTTTCCCGATATTCTTAGTATAGTGAATAACACCATTAGAAAGCATCTGTCCCGCAAAATAAAGCCCCATTTTTTGGGTAGAAAAATAAAAAAAAAGTTAAGCTCTGGGAAGGGGAGAAGGGAAAAACGAAGCTCGACAAAAAAATGCCGGGCCCAAAGGGGTTAAAAAACATCATTTACTAATATCTCTCATATCACATCTATCTATCTATCATCTATCATTATCTATTAAAATACTATCATCCATTATCTCCTCCTATATTATATAATAGATAGTAATAGACACACATACTGTATAGAACATGATGGGTTTGCTCTTAAGTTGAATTTGTATGCAGATTGAAACAGGTAAATGTTTGGCACCTCCCAGCCATCTGTTTTGGTCAGCATAGGGAAGGGCTAACACCCCCTAAACATTTGTTTTGCTGTCTTTCCCGTTCAATTTCCCCATACTTTTTGGGCCCTTTCGGAAATAAAATCAGTACTTACACCTTTTTTTGTGATTGTGGGGCTCAGTGCAAGGATTTTCTTCCCCCTTAAGGCTTTAGTAAAAACCGCGATACACCCCTTTTTTGAATTCATGAAAAGTATGTTTTTTATTTATAGCAAATATATAGATTGCCAGGTAAGTAATTCTTCATAATGCATCATCCAAATGAGATACTGCAATTGACAATGTTGTAAGCCAGATGCTTGCTACCTTTAGCCAAGGTCGACTTTTCCCCCGGGATATATGGGAAAAAAAGTGTGTGGTGGCAAATAGCATGCAACATGGCTGAAGGCGCAAAGGGAAAGCTCCGAGCCATGTCTAACAGACTCCGTTCTTAAAGGGAATGTGTCATCAAAAAATGAGTTAAACACATTTTTATGTTAAACACATTTTTTAGGAATTTTTGGTTGGTTGTTTTTTTTACATTTTTCATATCGCTTTCAATTAGTGTTGAGCGATTGCGTTGGCTATCGAGATCGATCGATAGTCGATAGTCGGCCGCTATCGATAAGGTTTTTCGATAGTGAGCATCGATTATGAGCGATGACCATTAAAGTCTATGGGAGAGCAACAACACCTTCATTATTACACCCAAACAAGGCTGGAGAAGCTGAAATTAACATCAACAACAGTCAAATGGATACGTGCTACATCTTAGGCAACACACTTAGGTTATAAAAGTCACAGAAAAAAAGTCACAGACCATTCACTATCCCTGTCTTGTACCACAGCCTGACCTTAAACCTGCATGACCCACAATTTGAAATGTGCGAGAAGGCATTATGATTTGAACCATCATCTTACTTGAACTGGACATTGAATATCCCTGTCCTGTGCCACAGCATGAGCCCCATACCTGCATGACCCCACATTAAAAAGTGCCGGAAAAAGGAGTCTTTCAACCACCATTTTAGTTTCACTGGACATTGACTATACCTGTCCTGGGCCACAGCATGAGCCCCAAACCTGCATGACCCCACATTTAAAAAGTGCCGGAAAAAGGAGTCTTTCAACCACCATTTTAGTTTCACTGGACATTGACTATACCTGTTCTGTGCCACAGTATGACCCAGGGCCGGAGTTACAGTGGGTGCGGTGAGAGCCCAGGCTGGCGTCCGTCATCTATTAACACGCAGGTTAAAATGCCCTGATGACGCAGCAACGAAAACTGTCGTGCTGAAGCAGAGTGCGGAAGCGGAAGTGTGAGAACTCCAGCCTTCCTCAGTACACAGTCAATACCTGGGTAGCGCTTGCCCCTCCGTATGAGTGTGGACCAATTGAGCTTCACTTGGAAATACTGTGGTTAACGCTCCTGTTACACCCAGGTGCCCTTTATCTTGGCATTCTTTTTCTCATTTTACTCAACGTGCTGGAGGAAATGGTCTCTGTACTTTGTTCTCTGTCCGTGCTCCATACTCCATGTCCTCTGAATAACCTACATCTGTCAAGTTTTCCTGTACCTGAGACGCAGATAGTCGTGCACCATGATCTTAAGCTGATCTCTGTGTGTTGGATGTGTGCCCTGCATTGCATGCGTTGGTGAGGTGGTAAACAAAGATTGCCAGAGGTCACCCATTAGGCTTCTGCCACCTTGCCTGCTGCTGCCGCTGTCACGTCGCTGATGTTGTTCTACCGTGACATTTGGGGAACGTGAAGCAGACGCAACAGATGTCTCCAGTTGATCAATCAGCAAGGTCTCCATTTCCTGCATTTTACTCTCTATTTGGGTGGGTGGAAGGAAAGTGCTGATTTTTTCTTTTGTTCCGGGGATCCAGGAGGGTGGCCACCCAGTAACTGTTGTTCTTTTTTGATGGCCTTAATGCGAGGATCATGTTGGAGGAAATGGAGCATCCAAGCACTCATGTGAGAGATGGAGCCTTGATTTCCCAAGCCTCTGGGTCGAGGGGTACTAGCCAAACTGATCTTCCTCATCTTCCCTGCCCCTTTCAAATTCGCGCCAACCTCTTTCCAAGGCAGGGACGTCGGTAACATCGGTGTCTAGGAATTCCTCCTCCCCTCCTCCGCTGCCTCCGACACAGCTTCAAAAACAGCCCTGACTTGCCTGAGATGATGCACCCTGAGAGCTGATGCGCCACCTTGCACTAGCTCTGGACCCCGAACCACTGCCTAATGAAGACGATGAAAATTGTGAAAACTGTCGGGCCTTGTGGATTTGACGGAGAGAAAGGCTCTGTGTCCACATCTGTGTCCGTCTCCTCCTCTGTCGCTGGCGGGACCTGATGTTTCAGAGTGTCCAACGATCGTTCCAGAACTAAGATCACCACCATTTTGGTGGCTTCTTCAAAACTGGCAAGGATGGTGCAGAGCTCTTTCACTGCCTCCACTCTCGGTGGCTCAAACCCCGAGGTCCCGTACCGCTGCTTGTCAGGCCATGTGTCACTTCGTACTGGTAATGGCATTGCGCTGCTGCCACAATCGCTGGAGCATGTGGAGGGTGGAATTCCAGCATGTTGCCATTGTCAAAAAATGAGACGGTTGACGGGGAGGCCGAGCTGACGGGATGAAGCAGGGTGCGAACGGCGGAAGTGCGAACTCAGACCTCGAGCCTTCTTCAGCAGGCAGTCCAGACCCGGGTAGCTCTTTTGAAATTTCTGGCGACAAGGTTCATGACATTTTGCCAGGCAAGGGATGTGCTCCAGCCTACCGATCTTAAGGGCGGCCAGCAGATTTCGGCCGTTATCGCACACCACCTTGCCTGGCACAAGGTTCTTGTCACCCAGCCAGCGCTCGGTCTCGTTGCTTAGAGCCGTCCACAGCTCCTGACCTGTGTGTGGATGGTCTCCAAGGCAGATTAATTTCAACACGGCCTGGTGTCTCTGGGCACGTGATGCCACCAGAGGACCTTGGGGGAAAGAGCCCTGCACCATCCCTGCGGTTTTGAAGAGCGTGCGCCGAGCCTGAGAGCCACCGTCACCCCCAGAGACATCCACCCAGCTCACCCAGTGAGCTGTCACAGAGATATAGCGGCCTTGGCCGTGCTTACTAGTCCATGTGTCGGTGGTGAGATGGACTTTTCCGGCCACAGATGCAGACAACGCGCTTGAAATTTTAGATGACACGTGGCTGGCCAGGGCAGGGACGGCTTTTCTGGCAAAGAAATGCCTGCTCGGCATCTGGTATTGGGGGCAGGCGAGGGCCATGACGTGGCGGAACCCATCTGTGTCCACCAGACGGAAAGGCAACATTTCCATGGCCAAAAGCCTGGCAATGCCGACTTTCGGGCTTTTGGCTTTGGGTTGGTTTGATTTAAAAGTGTTTTTTCTGCTCCAAAACCGGGGAAAGACAAAAGGGCTGGTGCTAGACTGGCCGCTGTAGGGGCTTTTCCCAGGTCTTTAAACTGGGGGAAAAGGAAAGAAGGGGTGGGGAGGGTCTCTGGTGGCGCGGGGGGGGTTACTGGGGGGTTTGGGGGGCGGGAAGCGGGGGGCTGATCCCTGTTCATGACTCGAGGGGGAAAATGGGCAGCTGAGGAATGCTTGGTGTTGGGGGTGGCGGGGAGGCGGAGACAGAGGGTTGTGACGTGGTTGGGGGCCCCGGCATCTTTTTCGGGCCCTTTTTTTGGGCAAGTGTTGCCCCCATTTAAAATCATGCATTCGCGATGGACTAGACCTGTTGGTGGTGGTTAACACTTAAAGGGTTTTTCCTCTACTTATGCGGGTTTGAAAGGGGCGGATATGGGCATCGCTGGGTGAATCAGGGGGGGGGGGTTTGGGTTTTTTAAAAAGGGGGGGTTGGGGGGGGGGGGGGGGGCCCTTTTTGAAGGCCCCCCGGGGGGGGGGGAAAACGGGGGGGTTTTCGCTGACCCTTGGGTTGGGGGAATTTATATCGCGGACTTCTGCACCCCCTCTCTCTTTTTGTGGGGGACATGTACGACACTAACCCCCTTTGTTTCCTCCCGTCCATGATGGGGCGCTCACAAACTAATTTTTGCGTTTAAAAAGGGCCGGATGGATCGCTTTTTCGTCATCTTCATTTTATCATCAAATCAACACAGGGTGACTTGGTCGGGCCTGAAATTTTTGCATCCCGAAATTTCGGGCTACAAGCAAGGGGGGACTGCAAGGCGTTTTCCAAAACCCCCCGGGGGGTTTTTGGCCCCAAATTTTTCCGGCCCTTCCCTTTACCTCCTTGATGGGGATCAGGGAAAAAAGGGGGTCAGAGCAGACTAATTTATCCTCTTTATTTTTTTAACATGCCTTTGACCCCAAACCCCTTTTTTTCACCAAAAAGGTCTTCAGACAATGGTTCTCCACCGTGGTTTGGGGCACGAGTTGTTCATTTGGGGGCTTCCCGTTGGACGGGGCTGATTAAAGCTGGGTGAGACATTTGTGGCCTTTTTGCGGGGGACGAGGGGTTAAGGGAATGAAAATGCAGATTGCTTTTAAACCCCTGAAGGCCTTTGGGGGTCGTTGTTCGTTCTTTTGAAATTACAGGGCCCTGGGCCCCGCGATGACAGGCCTGACGGGTTTCCCGCAATGACGATCCGCTGGGTGGGGTGTTGTCGCCCGCACTGGAAAGGGGCACCTTCCTCGTACCTCTACTTCCATGTGCCCCCCCTCTTTGTTCGCTTACCCCCTGCCCTTTCGCTCCTTGTTTAGAAATTTTTTAAAAAAAATTTTAGAAAGGTTTTGGGGAATTTGTTTTGAAAAGTTCTTATTAAAAGATGGCAAAACACAGCTATTTCAAATCCCTCTAAACAAAAAAAAAATTGGGTGGGTTCAAATTTTTAAATCAAGGTTGGGCTATCAACCAAAAAACTGGATGGGCAAAAGTCCCCAAAAAAACCGTATTTGTTAAAGTTTTGGTTAAAAAAAAGGTATTTTTTGCACCTTTCAATTCACCTGTGGGAATTTTAGAATTGCTGGTTTTAAGATTTAGTAGATGCTGCGGTCAATGATCAGGGCTGGGTGCGCAAAAGTCAAAAAACACGTAATGTTAATGTTTTGGTATATTAAACGGTTTGTTTGCACCTTTTCAATTCACCTGTGGTGAATATAGAATTGCTATTTTAAGATTTTAAGTAGATTGCTGCGGTCAATGGAACAACGCTGGGTGCGCCAAAGTAAAAAGAAAAAACACGTACACTGTAATGTTTTCGTACGATCACGGTATTGTTTGGCAACAAACAACCTGTGCTGACTACAAGATTGCGTGATTGTAATTTACTGCCAAGGTGGAATATCACAGTCTCAGGTGAATGGGTTAATATTGTAAATGTAACATTAATATCTCTTATGCTTTTATGATAATAAAAGGTGGAGTTTTGCAGCTAACAAAGAGACCTGCAGTTACTAGAATATGAGTTTATCCAATATAAGTACAGGCAGCCCAATATCCAGGAAATTTTTCAATAGCAAACTGTTAATAATATTGATATTCCACTACAATGCTACACTAATGTCTTGGTGAACTTTATCAGTGTTCTTTGACTTGATAGAGCCTGGTATGATGTTCGCCCGCGGGCCCCCCCCCCATTGCCCCGCTCCCCTCCGCCGTTATTTTACACGGGTAGATGTGCTTTAAAATTCTCTAGCCTAACTACATAAAATCTTCATAAATCTCTATCTAAACTAATTGGAAAGGGAATCACAGCTATATAGTAGAGGTTTCTCTGTGCTGAAATTGACTAAATTTCGCTGAGTGTTTGGCCACAGGCAGAGCGCAGGTCCTATCCCCTATGAGTCGCTGAGAGAATCTGAGGCGGTACAGGATACGCTGTGCTTATGATAAAACGAGGGTCATGTATTTTTACCAGCCAATCGCAATCCATTACAATCCCAGTCATGTCGTAGCACACACATCTCACCCTGCTCTATTTTCCTGTAATCTGATTTGCTGGCCGCCAAAATTACAGGAAGCGCAGAAAAATGGCGCGATCTTAATAGTTGATGCCAGATTTTAACCTTAATTATCACATGATCTGGAAATTCGATCAACATAAAACCTTGCAGATTTCAACTTTGTCGATATAAAAATCGGCTCAACACTACTTTCATATTTTTTAATAATTCTTAAGTCTTGCAGTTTTCACTTTGGCCAATAGGCCTTGCTTGCACGCTTTAACAGCAGTCAGAGAGTTGCTTTACAGCAGCTTCATGCACATAGGAGAACTTCTAAGAGCTGACTTAGTACATTGCACTTTATAGGAGAGTTTTTCTAGTCTTGTCTGCGTGACCTGGGAAGAAGTCAGTGTACAGGGAAGTGAAAGGGGGGATACTTGACTATCTCCTCTTGTGACTGAGTGGATCCTGTGTTATCTATTCATATGGTGGTCTCCTTCAGTTTGACCCTCTTGTGCTGATAATGAGCAGCACTACCGAGAATCTTCTCTTACAAACTAGGAAGTGATAAGTCTTTTACTAGGCTTAGTGGTCAAAGTGATACTTACAGGACTATGAAAATTATTTAAAAAATATTGAAAGTGATTGAAAATTAAAAAAAATGTAACCAAAATTAAAAAATGTGTTGCACATTAAAATGTGAGTTAAACAATGTACTTTTTTGTGACACATTTCACTTTAAGTATGAGGTCATATGTGTGTAGGATGTTCTGTAACTCAGGACTGTCTTTATATGTTTTTTGGGACATGTTGGTGAAATAAACCTTTCCATTTTTTATATAGTATATAAAATAAAGCGGGTGAACATATGGGAGGGCATGAAAATTGCTTATTTAATAAAACTAGATTTTCTTTATGCAGTTGTGCGCTATTTCCAGTATTTTTGGTAAAGCATTTTACTAATTTTAATATTTGAATTTAAATGCAGTATAATTTCCTAATAGCTCTGTTTAGCAGTTCACAGTCTATAGATAATGTGTACAGTTCTGGTCTGGAGTCACCCCTGAAGAAGGCTTTCTGTAAGATGCATTTAGCAGAGCAGTTGCATAAAATCCATCTTCTCTAAGCCAACATGGTGGCTGCTGGCAGTAAAAACGATTTTCATTTTTAGATTTGTAAGGAAAGTGTCGAGATTGGGAGAATTGTATCATAAAATGGGAACTCTGAATGCCAGAAAGAATTTTTGATATTTTTTATTCAAACTCTTTAAGAGTTGGTTTAAAAAAAAATAAGCAGTAATAAAAGTAAATATAAAAGCTTATATAAATATAATGTAAAGAAAAGCTGCAAAATTTTTTCCTCAATGTACCTTATTTGGATGCCACTCACCAAACAAATCTTATGTTTTAACTTCCCAAATATTCATTTGGCTTATATAGAAAATTGCATGACAATATGTGTCCAATGTTCGTGGACTGGGCAGGTTTATTGATTGCAAAATGCTGGGAAAACCTGGGTGATTACAATCCCTAGCAATCACTTGATTGTCGCCAAGTTTCTCTTAGAAATAGACCAAACCCAACTCAGTTGAAACCTGAAAGGACCTCTTATGTTACAGGGTGTTATTACACGGGCTCAACAAAAAAGATTAGGGATATTTGGCTTTTTTGATTGAAATTTCTAAGATGAACATTATAAAAGTCTATTTTCCGCAACTAAAATGATACCACTCTTTCTTTTAGATGAATGTCTACTGTTCAATGTTTCAGTATTCTATGCACAACTTGCTGATCTTCTTACAAGGGTTAATGCAAAATTCCCAACATGTGTTTGATCCCTGAATCGCCCCATAAATTTTGGGGGATCCAATTTGAATTGGGATTTTAACACAGTCCTCCTCATCCTGACCTGTTCACATTATGGACATCATGAGACCCAAACAACACCTTACAAGTGATCAAACGTACCTAGCCATTGCCAGGTCTCAAGCAGGATGCTTTCAGACAGAGGTGGTCACTGTGGCTTAGGTGTCAGAGTTTCATTAGTAGGTTGCATCAGAGTTACTGGGGAGACTGGTAAGCGACCCAGAAAGGCAAAGGAAGTGTACTTTCTTTGGCTCAATCACACTAATGATGACTGCTTCATTTGTGAACAATTCCTGTGGATCCGGTGAGATGATTGTCATACAACTCCACGTTTTGGGAGGTGTGAGGGAACCAAGAGTCACATCAAACCCATTTGTAACAGTTTATATCTGCATGGCCTGCAGCTAGACATGCTGACCAAAACCATCTGGCATAGGGCATAGTGTCTTGCACAGGCCAGGGAAGCATCCTACATTTTGAAGTAGAAACCAGTGTGGTCATCAGTGCTGTTCACTGAAGAAGAAAGTCGATTCACTTGAGCAAAAAGTAATGGACACCACCTAACTTTACTGAAGACGGTTCCCCCAAGGAGAGCTTTATGTTATCGGCCATGTAAGGGATCCGCGTCAGGAACCCTTGCCAGTCGTCTATTAGAAGCCCACGCTGTTGTATATGGTTATGATGTTTTATGTACCCTTGGGTTTCCTCTCACCTTCCTTAAATGTGCTTGGAGTTTTGTTGCATTTATCATCCAGTTCCACAGGGCATTGTTTACAATGAAGCAGTCATCAGTGTGTGATGAAGCCAAAGGACGTCCATTTCTTTGCTTTGCTGTGACTCTTCCAGTCTTTCTGTATCTTTGTTGCAACCTGCTGGTGACACTCTGTGACACTAAGCTCAGTGGTCACTGTCGTCTGAGAGCATCCTGCTTGAACCCTTGCAATGGTGAGATACTCTTGATCAATTGTAAGGTGTTTTCTTGGTCTCTTGTTGTCAAAATGTGAACATGATGAGGAGGACTGCTTAAATTCCAATTCAAATTGATCCCTTAAATGTATTGGGCAATTCAGGTATCAAACACCTGTTGTGAATTTTGCCATTAAGCTTCTTGTTAGAGATCAATAAGTTGTGCAAAAGGTACTGAAACACTGAACAGTTGGACATGTGCATCTAAAGGGAAGAGATGGGCTCATTTAGTTAATTTTAAAACATTTCTAGAAATTGTATGTTCATCCTGAAATTTCAACCAAAAGCCAAATATCCTTAACTTTTTGACTAGTGTGTTTGTTGGAACATGGTACTAATATAACAGAAGACTTTTTTTATTTAAAACATTTTAAAGGTAATATTTAATTTTTGTATCAAATATTTATTGTTTTAATAAAAACTGCATATACCAGCTGTGTTTTTGTTTTTTATTAGATGTTTGCTTATGTGGTTGATAAATACCCTGTGTCCTGAATTTACCCAACTTTAGGAATAATTTCAATACACCCATCACATATATTACACCAATACGCCCTAAACAAACTTAAACCCTCTTCCATTGTACTTCTGTAAACCATACTAAAACGCTAAGCCTGCTCCAGACATAGTGTGTGCCAGCTGCCATTTACACGGCAATGGATAAATACCGGTCAGTGTATCCGACCGGTATTTGTCCTGTTTTAGTATGATGAGCGAAGAAAAGCCCTCCCCCCCTCCCCCCTTCACATTCACTTGCACATATTCTGTCTGAAAACCGGACGGAAGAATGTGCATGCACAATTTTTTTCGGGCAGCCTGCGGTTTGAGAAACCGCCGGGCGGAAAATCTGTGCAGTGGGGATTGCTGCATGGGTTTTCCATAGAAGCCCGTTGTGCTCGCTTGCGGACGGTTTTTCAGACTGTCTGCAAAACCGCAAACCATCTGAAAAACCGGCCGCAAACCCGTGCCGTGGGGACATGCCCTTAGAGGGCGAGACAGGTGTGGCCACAGCATATAAACGAGTGAGGAACGATACTGTGCACCGTTCCTTCCACCGAATGCCCCCACACCAATCCTCTCCTCCCCACCATCTCAGTGGTTGCTATGGCAGATGGAAGCCTGATGAGGGCTTCCATAGCTGCCATATTGCTGCTACTATTGCTTCCTGTCTTTGCCAGGAATTAATAGGAATGTAATCTGTGAAGACCCTTCTTCATGATCTACTGTATGTACTGCAAAATGCTGTACAAATGATAACGTATCTTAGTGGTCAAGTACCCTAGGGGACTACAAGTATATGTATAGAAATAAAAAAATAAAAAAAGTTTTAACAAATATATATTAGAAGTCCAATATATCCCCCTTTGCCATTTTACAAGTGAAAAATGAAAAGGTTTTATATCATTAATATTGACGCATCCGTAAACGGACGATCTATTGAAATACAACATCATTGGCAATGGCAACATTAAAAAGTACATCTTGTCCTGCAAAAAACAAGCCCTCATACCACTATGTAGACAGAAAAATAAAAAAGTTATGGCTCTTTGAAGGCAGAAAGGGAAAAATGGCCGTGATGGGGAAAAAAGAAAAGCGTCAGGAAGGGGTTAATATTTAAAAGAAAAGGAAAAAAACATTTCCTATAATTGTAGTTCTAGTAATAATTGAAATGACCTAATACTGTCCCTCAAAATTTATTCTAGGTATGAATTCTACTTCACTAGGCCTCCATGACAAATGGTTGGCACCTTGCGGGGGCTGATTGGTCAATAAAGCAGTGCCCAGCACCGTTCCTTAATTTCATAAATGATGCAGATGCATTAACTGTCATCTAAGGGGTTCAAGGGCTCGGACTGGATTTATCTGGAGTTACATAATTAACAGCCATTACTTGCCACATATGTAATGGGCTCACCAAGTGCTCCAAACCCCCTTACAGACGCCAGGCCATAAAAATATGGTAAATGCCAGTAAAGAGTTAGTTATAAGGAGTTTACATACTCTTTTAGCAATCGATTCCCTTTGTATGTTGAAGCAGAGCAAATATTTTACCTGGTAGCAGCAGTGCCAGCAAACAGTAGGCAGATGACTAGACTGCAGAACTACAAATCCCTGTATGCACAACATACACTAGTCTTTGCGCTGGATGCCAGGATCTTCACTGAGAAGCACAGTGGCTCACTGGTCAGTATTGTGAATTTACGGCATTGGAGTCTTGGATTCAAATATAACATCTGCATGAGGTTTGTATGTTCTCCCCATATTTTGTGTGGTTTTTTTTTTCTGCGTTCTGTAGTTTCTCCTTTTGCTCTAAAAATATATGTATAGGTTACTTGTCTTCCAATAAAATTGACCCTGGTTTGTGTCTAAAATAGGGAAATTGGATTGGGACAGGGTCTAATGTGACTAATGTGAATGCCGACAACCTCAGTACATAATGGGCGACATGTATGAAATTTAGCATTTGCACGCAAATTTCATGCACCTAATAATGGCATAGAGCAGACCCGGGCAAAGTATGGCCCCGGGCCGCATCCGCTCCCCCAGCTAGTCGGATGCGGCCCGCGGGTACCATCCCCAGGTCTACTAATAGTAGCGCTGACGGGCCGCCGCGGCCGGGTATTGCTGAGAGGCCGCCGCGGGCCATCAGCGCTACTATTGCTGGTGAACTAGGCAGCGACGCGGTGAACTCCGCTCACCGTGCCGCTGCCTCTCCTAGGCGCACACAGTAATGACTCTGTGCGGGCCCAGGAGCTGACGGAGGAGCGTCCCGGCGCCGGCGGCATTACGTCATCACGCCCACCAGCCCCGGGAAGCACCTCGGATAGAAGATGAGCGCGCTCAGCCGGGAAGGAGGTAAGCCAAGGTGAGTATTAGTGTTTGTTATTTTTAAATTTGGTCATAAAACTATATACCTGCCTGTGAGAAGCCCTAACTATCTATGTACCTGCCTGTGGGAAGCCCTAACTATCTATATTCCTGCCTGTGGGGAGCCCTAACTATCTATATTCCTGCCTGAGGGGAGCCCTAACTATCTATATTCCTGCCTGAGGGGAGCCCTAACTATATTCCTGCCTGAGGGGAGCTGAACCCATCTATATTCCTGCCTGAGGGGAGGCTAAAAACCCATCTATATTCCTGCTAGGGGAGCCGAACCCATCTATATTCCTGCCTGAGGGGAGCCGAACCCATCTATATTCCTGCCCGAGGGGAGCCGAACCCATCTAGATTCCTGCCTGTGGGGAGCTGTATCCACTATATTCCTGCCTGTGGGGAGCTGTATCCATCTATATTCCTCCCGGGTGGAGCTGTATCCATCTACATTCCTGCCTGTGGGGAGCTGTATCCATCTATATTCCTGCCTGAGGGGAGCTGTATCCATCTATATACCTGCCTGTGGGGAGCTGTATCCATCTATATACCTGCCTGTGGGGAGCTGTAATATTTTCCCTGCCTGAGGGGAAAGCTGTATTCTATTTTACCTGCCTGCGGGTACTGTACTATATTACCTACCTGCGGGTACCTATATCTATATACCTGACTGAGGGGGAGCTGAAATATACCTGCCAGACTGAGGGGACATACATCTACATACCTACCTTACTGAGGAGAGCTGTATATACCTGCCTTACTGTGTACCATGAGTAAGGCAGGTATATAGATACATCCCCCAGTAAGTTTCCACAAAAATAAACCCCCAAAAACGATTTTTTTCCCTGTTCACCCTATGTTTGTATTAGTCCGGCCCTCTAAAACCATCGCACTTTCTCATGCGGCCCCATGGGAAAGTTAATTGCCCACCCCTGGCATAGAATGTGCCTGATTTATGAACCCAGTCTAATGCAGGCGACATTTCTGGCTCAGGTATACCACTTAGAAAGTGCTCTTCCTGTTCCAGCAGTAATGCGCCCAGAAATACCATAGTGAAGCTATAAATCTACAGCTTCGTATGGTTCTAGTGCGCCCCGTCTCCCACCCCCTGAAATCAGGTGCATTACAAAGTGCTGCCTGCACTTTGTAATCAACACCAATATATAAAGAAAACTACCAAAAATAAGAAAAACACATATATATAAAACTTTTTATTAATTTACAAATGTATAGTAAAAACACAAAAATACAAAGACCAAATACATAGAGCAAAAAAAAATGGTGGGCCACAAAAGAACAACCCACACTAGAGGGGAAAAAAAGGTGCTTTCCCCCTTTCAAATAAATAACATAGATAAAAACTTAATAAAAATATACAAAAAATCAATGAAATATCCCCATATAATCCCCCATAAAAAGAGGCATACCCACCCAGAGGAGGCACAGACGATCCCACGCGTGCCCCACCACCGGCCATAGGGGGTAATACACAACTCCCTTACCCCCCTTAAAAAGGTTATCAATCCAATAGGAAGAACAAAAAAAGTGAAAAACAATTCCCTGTTGCCTTGTGGTCCCGATAGTTTCCCCCATTTTTCTAGCTGAGTCCCTCACTGAATCCCCCCCACGTGGACGCCAGCCGCAGACCGGAAACACAGACACATCGAAAAGGACAAAAAGGGAAAAAAAAAATTTTTCTCGGCACGGTGTCCAGTAACCGAGCATATGAAATAAAATAGACCCACCAAAAAGGGGGAATACATAAGTGGAGACAATGAAAACCGACTAAAAAATAAGTTTAAAACCACCAAAAAAAGGCAGCCCCTAGCAGTGAAGACTGGAGACCACAAATGAAACAGAGGGGCATCATAAACAGGGAGATAAGGGGAAGAAGGATATTAATTATTACGCAACACGAAGAAAAATAAAATAAAAAAACTCCCAAAAAAATAAAAGCAAAAAAAAAAAAATAAAAAATTTATGAAAAAAATTTTTTTTTATATTATTAATAAAAAAAAGAAAGAAAAAAAAAAGGGACCCAAGGGAATGGGGCCCAAACCCCAAGTGAAAATCCAAAAAAGTGTATTAAAATAAAAAAAGGGATATAAAAATAGAAAAATATGTTCAAATAAAATTTCTTTCATATGTTTCAAGAAAAAATTATAAAATTTTACTTTAAAATATATCCCTATATAATAAAATTTTACATATTATATTTTAATAAAAATTTCATTTTTAAATTAAAATAACCCCAAATACAGTCCCAAACCCCCAAAAAAGGGTTAAAAAATAATTTGATTCTAAAATCCCCCCCTCCCCCAATTTGATTTCCCCGTGAAAAAAAAATTATTATTTAAAATATATATATTATATATATAATACATTTTATATATATTTAAATTTTAATTTTTAAAATATATATTTTTTAATATATAAAATTTCTTTTAAAAATGGGAAAAATTTCAACCATAAAAAAAAACCAAAAATTTTATATATTAAAGGGTAAAAAACCCCAAGAAACAAAAAAAAAGATTTGTTACAACAAAAAAATTTGGTTTTTTTTTAATTTTGAAATTTTTATTTTATTTTGTTAAAGTGAATTACACCCTTTTATCTCAAGTGAGAAAAAAAAAAATTTAAATTATTAAAATTTTAAAAAATAAATTTTTTTTCATTTTTTTTGCCCCCATACACCTTTTCAAATTTTCTCTTTCTTCTTCTTTCAATCTTAATAAAACCTCCCCAAAAACACCCCACCCCGTTTAAATACCCCCAAAAAATAACCTCAAAAAGACCAAAGGGAGAGAAATTGGGGTTTGTCACATTTTAATTTATAAAATTAGATGGTTTTTTTTGGGGGTGTTTGTTATATAAAATGTATATTTTTTTTTTCACTGGGGTTCCAAATTGTAGTATATTTAAAATCACGTTTTTTATTTTTAACCTTTTTTGGTTGGAATGTATTTTTTGTTTTTTTTTATGGGAACATATGTTTTAATTAATTTAAATATTTTTATTATATTATTTTTTTTGTGTATGTTTTAATATAATTTATTTTATATTTTTAATTTTTTTGTCTTATTTTGAGCATTTTGATGAAATTTCATTTAAACATATTATGAAATTTATATGACCCCTTTTATTTTTGAAATACATTTTTGGGATTGAAATTTGGGGGTGGTCACTTGTCTTGCCTCTTTTTTAAATTTTTTTCTTTCTTTCTTTATTTTATTAATATATATATAATATATATATTATTTTTTGTATATATATATTTTATTTTAATATGTAATACATTTTTCAGTAT
>JAODAL010061532.1:0-20263 GCA_025379985.1 Phyllomedusa bahiana | reverse complement strand
GACAATTGTGAAGAAAAAATTTTCTGTTAGAAAAAAATTTTTTTTTTATTTTGGGACCTGTTTTATAGCTGATTTCACAGAAACCATGCCCCCAAAAATTCAAAAAACATGCCCCTTGGGCCCACTCTTGACAATTGTAAAGAAAAAAATGTCTTTTTGGGAAAAAACCAATTTTTTTTTAATTGGACCTGTAGAATTGCTGATTTAAAAAGCAGCTTTGCCCCAAAAAAAATTAAAAAAAAAGGGACTTCTCAGCCCGGTTAAAAATTGCGAGGGGGGAAAATTCCCCAATTAAAAAGCCCTTTTTCTGTTAAAAAGGCCCTGATTTTTTAAAATGGATTAAAGCACCATGACCCCAAAAATTTTTAAAAAATACGTCTCAGCCACTGTTAAAAATTGTGGGGGGAAAAAAATGCCATTTTAGAACCCAACATTTCTTTTCCCAAAGGGAACCTGATTTTAGCTGTTTCTCACGCAACTGCCCCCAAAACCTTTGGGACAATGCAAAAAAATTTTAAAAATAAAAGTGGTAAGGGGAATACGGTTTTGTCGGGAAACCCTTGGTGTCTTTTACATTTCCCCCACAGCAAACCACCCTAAATAAAATTTTTTGGGGAATTGGAATAAAAATTCCCGGGTAAGAAATGAAAATTTTAAAAAAAAAAAAGGTTTTAAAGAGGACCCTTTTTGTTTAAAGAGGAATGTGAAGTAGCCGGCCCCAAATTCGGTAAACCTGGGCAATTGGGGCCACAAATCATAAAGGAGATCCATCCCTGTTTAAACCTTGTTGAAAGTCAAACGTTTCCACTTTATCTGTGGAAACCCGGATCCCGTTTTTTTAAAGGGACTTTTCCCGGGTTGTGCTGAAAGGTTTCTGTTCAGATATGACGCTGTCGGGTGGGAAGGAACCACCTCATGGCGTGCATTGAGCTCGGGAAATTCCCAATCCTTTTGGGGAAAAACCCAAAAGGTCAATTGGGCCCGGGAAACAAACCCCAAAGAAATCGGTGTTGAGAGGGCGAAGTTTCGTGCACCATGTTTTTTAAAGTGGTCTCTGTGTGTTGTATGGTGCCCTGCTTTAAAATTTCCCCGTTGGTGGGGGGTTAAATAAAGTTTGGGCCAGAGGTCCCCCCAATTGGTTTTTGCCACATTGCCTGATTGCTGCGGCTAGGGGCTTTTTGGCCACTTTTGTTTTTCACGTGGGTGACGTTTTTCCCACGGGGAAATTTTGAAGAACTTTAAAAGCGATGAAAAAGATGTAAAAAGTTGAAAAATTCGAAGGGGCCCCTTTTTCCTGCATTTTATTCCTTTTGGGGGGGTTTGGAAGGAAAGTGCTGTTTTTTGGTTTTTTTTCCGGGGACCCAAGGGGGGGGGTCCCCAAAAAACTTTTGGGTTTTTTTGGGGGGGCCAAAATTGCGAGGATAATGTTGGGGGAAAAAGGGAGCTCCAAGCACTCATGGAGAGAGGGGCCCTTTAAATTTTCCAACCTTTTGGGTCGAGGGGCACTAGAAAATTTGATCTTCTCATTTTCCCTCCTCCGCCTAAATTCGCCCCCAAAACCTTTTTTAAAGGCAGGGACGTCGGAAAAACGTCGTGCCCAGGAATCCCTCATCCTCCTGGTTTCCCTTTCCGGCCCCAGTTTCAAAAACACCCCCTGATTTGGGCCTCAGTTGTTGCAACCCGAGAGCTGGGGGGGCCCCTTGAAATTACCCCCTGGTCCCCCAAAACCATTCCCTAATAAAAGACCGAAAAAAATTGAGAAACTTGGGGCCTTGTGGTTTCGTTGGGGGGGGAAAGGGGCTCCGTGCCCGGTTTGGGCCCCTTTCTCCCCTTCCATCGCTGGGGGGGACCTGATTTTTTGGGAGAGTGCCCAACGATCGTTCCAAAAACTAAGATCCCCAATGCTCATGCTGAAAAAGGGCCCTTTGTCCGCACTGACTTTTTTGGTGGCTTCTTAAAAAATTGCAAGGGGGTTTGCAGGGGGTCTTTCCCTGCCTCCACCCCTTGGGGGGCTCAAAACCCGTGGTTGGGCCCCCGCGTTTGTCGGGGCCTTGGGGTCACTTCTTTACTGCGTAAGGGGTTTTGGCTCCCTTCCACAATTTGGGAAAGCATATGGAGGGGGGAAAATTCCAGGGGGTTGCCCAAAAACAATGGAGGGTTTTGACGGGGGGGCCCCAGCTGATGTTTTGAACGCAGCCAGGGGGGAACAAAGGGGGTTTTGGAAAATGGGGGAAGTGCAATTTGCCCTTTGGCCCTTTCTCGCAGGAAAGTCCAGAACCCGGGTAGCGTTTTGAAATTTAGGGAGGGCAAGGTTCTTGACATTTTGGCCAGGAAAGGGGGATGTGCCCAGCCTCCCCAATTTTTAAGGGCGGCCAGCAGTTTTGGGGGACCTTTTCGCCAACAAACTTCCCTGGAACAAGGTTTTTTTCCCCCAGCCATGTACCGGTCTCTTTGCGAAGAGCTGTCAACAGCTCTGGCCTGTTTTGTGGACGGTCCCCCAAGACAGTTTAAATTTTTAACACGGCCTGGTTTTCTGGGCACGTGATGCCCCCGAGGACCTTGGTGAAAAGAATGCACCATCCTGAGGTTTTGAGAGCGTGCGCCGAGCCTGAGAGCCAGTCACCCAGAAAAAATAAACCCAGCTCACCCAGTGAGTTTCAAGAGGAATAGGGGCCCTTTGGCCGTGCTTAAGCCATGTGTCGGTGTGGATGGATTTTTTCCGGACAAAATTGCAGACAACGCGCTTAAAATTTTTTAGTGAAACTGGCTGGCCAGGACAGGGAGGCTTTTTGGCAAAGAATGCCTGCTGGATCTGGTAGGGGGGGAAGGAAAGGGCATGTTTTGTGGCGGAACTCATCTGTGCCCCAACCAGAGGGAAAAAGGCAACATTTCCCAAAGGCCCAAAACCCCTGGCAGTGCCGAATTCAGGCTTTTGGTTTTTAAAAAGGGTTTGGGGTTTTTTAAAGTGTTTCTTCGCTCCCAAACCTGGAAGAAGAAGGCTGGCTGTTAGATGGCCGTGTACGGCAGAGGTCGTCAAACTGGTGGAAGGAAAAAGGGGTAAATGGGTCTCTGGTGGTGCTGGTGGTACTCGGGGGGATGGAGGCTGAAGGGAGGTTACCGACATGACTCTGAGAGAGATGGGCAGCTGGGAACCCTTGGCGGTGGCGGGGAGGAGGGGGGGAGCAGAGGGTGTGAAGTGGTGGGAACCCCGGCATGGGTGTGGCTTTTTTTGGCAAGTGGTCCCTCCTTTTCAACTCATGATTCGCTGCAGTGAAAAAAACATGTTTGGTGGTTTAAACACCTAAGATTTTGCCTCTGTTTTGGGTTTTTTGGCAAAGGCCATAGGAAAAAGATTCTTCAAGGGCACATAAGCAGTTTAAAAAAAACTTTATTTATATCCCATATATAGGTAAGTGAACAACATAACAGAAAATGTGAAAAAGTTTAAAAACCTGGTGCCGATAGATTGACAAAGGCTTATTCCAATGTTTCTGTGGAGCCCCAAATTTTTATGGCAAAGGGACATATGTTTTATGGGTGAATCAGGGTTTGCTCAAAAAAAGTCCCGGTTGGCCGTCCTGGCCTTTTCGCCCGGCGATAAGCGAGGGCGGTGTTTCCGTGATCGTGGCTGGCGGAATCATCTCAGCGGACTTTGCGACCCCCCCTCCCCCTTTTTGAGGGGGACCCTTTACTGACACTACCCTCGTTTCCCCTCGTCAGTGATGAAGCGTGGCAAGAAAATTTGCTGAAAAGACTACGTTGGTCCCAAGTCGTCATCATCTCACCCAAACCAGGTGATTGGTTGTCCTAAATTTCTGCATCCAGGAGCTGGGGTCCAGAAAGAGGCACGCAAGGCGTTGCCGACCCCCGGGATTTTTGCCGATTGACCGGCTTCTTTTCCTCTTCAGTAAGGGGCGTCAGAAAGCAAAATTCCTCTTTGGCCTCTTGTCTTTTAACATGCCTTTGCCCCCAACCGCATTTTGTATCAAAGGGGTTTCTTAAAAAAAATGGATTATCCACAGTGGTGGGTACACGAATTTAAAATTTGGGCTACCCCTTCACTTCATGTTGGCGGATGCTGCGATGTGATGACGCATTTGTGGCCGGATGGGAGGACGAGGAGGTAAGATGTGGGGGCAGGGTTTATTTAAACCCCTGAAGAACAGATTGGCGACGTGTTCGTTGTGAATTCACAGGGGCCGTGACCCGCGGGTGAAAAGGTGCGGTCCTGCAACCCCGATGCTGGCTTGGTGTTGTCGCCAGCATGGAAAGAGCACCTTCTCTCGTAAACCCCTACCCCTACACCCCTCTTTTCTCGTTACCCCCTGCATTTCGCTCCCCTGTTCAGAAAGATAAAAATTTAAAAAGGTATGGAAGAGTTTTTTAAAAATCTCTTATTAAAAAACGGCAAATCACAGCTATTCTTTAAACCTTAATTTCCCACAGCCCCCAATAGGTTAGAAATGAAATGTCCTAGTAATACTGTGAAATGCGGTTGGTGGAAGAACGTTTTAAAACAAAATAACAGTGTTCTTCTAGTCCAGGGATTTACAACTGCCCAGTAGGAAAAGGAATTGATGTTTTCAACAAAATATCACACAAGTGCGATTCTGCGCCAACTGAGATTTAATGAGTGTAATTAAAAAATATTCAAAAGTTACAGGTGGGAAAAATTGGTTTTTTGCAGCAATGACAAACGGGGAACAGTGCGAAAATTTTTCTATCGAATTGTCGTCAAAGCGTCTATTTTTAAAAGAAAAAAGGGCCGCCCACGTACTTACAGCATTAAAAGTTATCAGTAAAAATAACGGTGGGTTTTTTCACCCAAAGAAATACCCAAAAAGTAACTACAAAATTTCTGTATTCAAATTTAAGTACAAGGTGGCTTAAAAAAAAAAGGGGGGGGGGGCCCCACCCAAAATAAAAAAAAACACCTATTTGAAATGTATTCGGAATAAAAGGTGGTTTTTGCACCTATGAAATACACCTGCGGTGACTAGAAAAGTTCTATATCCTTTGTAAGTACAAAGTGGGTTTTGAACAAAACTGGCTGCGCCAAAGTGAAAAGAAAAAAATTAAATTGGACTGATAATAAAGGTGGTTTTTTCACCTTTTAAATATAACACCAAAATTCTGAAATTTCTGTATGGTAATATAAGTACAAGATGGGTTCTTCCAAAAAAAAAGGCTGCGCCAAAGTGAAAACAAAAATAATTAAATTGTGTAGGATAAATAAAAGTTTTTTTTTTTTTTCACCTATAAATACCCTGCGGGGCTAGAAAGTTCTGGGATCCTATTGTAATACAAAGTGGGTTTTTTGAACAAAACTGGTGCGTCAAAGTGAAAAAAAAACCTAATTAAATTGTGTACAGTAATACAAGGTGAGTTTTTACCTAAAAAAACCTGCAGTTATAGAAAGATTGTTCCTAATATAATACAGGTGCACAAAATACAAGGTAAATTTTCACCAAAAAAATGGGCAAAAATGTTAAAAAAAAGCCATTTCAAGCGGGTCAAAGCAGTCTGGACTGCAGAATATACACTCTCCTTTCGAAAAACCTGAGCCTGTCTGTCTTGTTCGCCCAACCACCCCCCTACTTGGTTGACATTATGAATTTTTTTAAGAAAATAAAAAATAAAGATTATCTTTCTTATCACTTGGTGCTGGTTTTCCCTATTTTTGGAAAACTCTGAGCTGTTGGATCCACAGATAATCCAAGCACATCGTGTGAGACCGATTCATTCCATAGAAAAATACCCTGATCTACCATCTATCAACTAGAGGGGTGAGCACCATTGTTTGTCTGAAGATACTTGATTTTTTGGTGGTGATTAATGGTACATACTCAGATTGGATCCCTGTTATTGGTATTGGACCCTATTCTCTTTAATATTTTCATTAATTGTCTTAAGTTTATGAAGTTTAAAGGGGTTTTGCCACGATGTAATGTTGACTTGGGATTCTCCAAAATGAGTATTTAATAATTTTTAATTTATATGATTAAAAAAATTTAAATTTTGGAGTCAGCATTGCTCAGCCCCCTTATTTTCCTGAAAGTTTACATTAGACATGCCCAGGATATGAAGGAGTGATCTGGCCCGCTTGGTGTTTTTTTCTTTTATCTGATGAAGGGAAATGAAGGGTTTGAAAGGGGTGGGGTTTAAAGTGCAATAAAAGGTTGTCTTCTGTATAGAGAACCCCATGGTTGTAATTTTTTTTTTGAGAAAAATTGAGAGCGCCCCCTTTTTCCCTCCCTCTGCTCACCCCCCTCCTTCTCCCCCTTTTGCAGCCGTTCATGACTCAGATGCTTTGTTTACATTATTTTCTGAGCAGTAAGAGGTAAGGAAATACTTCTGACAAAACCCCTTTAACACAGAAAAATGCAAGGTTTGCCATGGGGAGGAAAAATCATTTAGATTCTTTTTAAATGGAAAAACGCGGGGAAAAAAGTGAATGGATAAGGATTTGGGGAAATCCTGGGGGACGTAAACTTAATTGTAGAACCAGTGTCAGACGCGTCCCCAAGGAAAAAAGGATCATGGGATGCATTAAAAGGGGCATAGGGCACTGATGAGAACATTATTATCACATTATAAAAGTCACTTGTTAGAACACACATGGAATATTTGGTACAGTTTTGGGCACCTTGCACAGGAAGGACTTTTGAGCTTGGGCAGGTAAAAAGGTGGGCAACAAAAATAATAAAGGATGGGTGGATGCAAAACCAAAAAAGAATAGCAAGTTGGGTTTTTTATTTTGAGAAAAGATGGGTTGGGGGGGCATAATAAAAAAGTTTAAGTATGTTAAAGGTCAGTATAGAGATCTTTCCCCAAGATTTATTTATACCCCGGGGTTTATCCAGACAAGGGGGGATTTTATGCCTTTGAGGAAAGAAGTCTCTCTAAAAAAATAGAAAGGAATTCTTTCGTAAAAGCAGTGAGACTTGGAACTCTTGCAAGGAACTTGTATGGTGAATTTACTAACAGAGTTCAAAAAAGGGTGTAGAGATTTTTAGGTGTAATAATTTGTGTTGGGCATTTTTTGGCAAAGTGAAATCGGGGAAGGGTTTTTATGTGATCGAAATTTTCAGATCATGCGATAATTAAAGGTTAAATCTGTGATCATTATTAAGATCGGCCTTTTTGGGCTTTTGTAAATTTTTCCGGGCCCGCAAAATCAGTTTACAGAAAAGAGCAGGGTGAGATGTGTGTGCGAGTCATGCTGGGATGTGTATGGTTGCGATTGGCTGGAAAAATACTTGACTAGTTGTTCATATAAACAGCGTTTCCTGTCTTCAGCATCGTGTCTCTACAGGTATCAACTAGGGATAGGACCATGCACTCTGCTCTGGCAAAACAGCTCAGTGAAATTAGTCTAATTTCTGCACAGAGAAAAACCTCTACTGATTAGCTGTGATCCTTCATTTAGTTAGATTAGAGATTTGAAGATTTTAGGTAGTTAGCTAGAGAATTTTAAAGCAGCATATACCGCCTGTAAAATTCACGGCGGTCGCGGTTAAGCGGGGTGGGGGGGGGCCGCGGGCCGAAACCTAGACAAGCAAGCTATGTATAAAGAACACTGTATATAAAGTTCACAAGACTTAGTGTACACATTGTGTAGTGGATGGATTATCTTTATTATTAACAGTTTGCTATGGAAATATTTCCTGGATATTGGGCAAGCCTGAAACTTATATTGGATAAACATCATTTCTAGTAACTGCAGAGGTCTCTTTGTTAGGTGCAAAACTCACTTTTATTATCTAGTAATACATTTCAGATTGGTGTTATTTTCATATTTTACCCTTTACACCCTGTTGACTTGTTGATATATCACACCTTGCAGTTCTTAAATTTACTAATCCCAGGCAATCTTGTAGTTCAGCACAGGTTGTTTGTTTGCCAAAAATAACGTGTGTATCGTACGAAAACTAACAGTTACGTGTTTTTTTACTTTTTGCGCACCCAGCAGTGTTCATTGGACGCAGCATCTACGTAAATATTAAAACAGCAATTCTATATTCACAACAGGTGAATTGAAAGGTGCAAAAAATAACGTGTATGTATACCAAAACATAACAGTTACGTGTTTTTTTGAACATTTTGCACACCCAGGGCATTGTTCATTGAACGCAGCATCTAGTAAATCTTAAAATGCAATTCTATATTCACAACAAGGTGGAATTTGAAAGGTGCAAAAAATATCGTTTATCTATTACCAAATCATAACAGTTAGTGTTTTTTGACTTTTGCACACCCAGCATGTGTTTCATTGGAGCAGCACTATGTAAATTCTTAAAAACAGCATTTTATTTTTCAACCAGGTGAATGAATGAATTGAAAGGCTGCAAAAAATATGTTATTATACCAAAAACATAAACAGTTATGTGTTTTTTGACTTTTTGCCCAGTCCAGATTTGTTGATAGGTCACCTGTTGCAGTGTAAATTTGAATTCCTAGCAATATTTTTTTGTTTTGATTTAGAGGGATTTGAGAAATAGCTGTGTGATTTGCCGTCTTTCTTTTAATAAGGAGACTCTTCCAAAACTATTCCATACCTTCATCAAATTTTTATATTTCGCACCCTGGAGCGAAATGCAGGTGGTAAGCGAGCAAAGAGGGGGGGTAGCAGCATGGTGGTAGAGGTAACGAGAGGAAGGTGTCCTTCCAGTGCTGGCGATCAACTCGCACGCCAGCGGTTCGTTCAGTGCAGGACCGTCAGGCCTGTCATCGCTGGGTCAGGGCCCTGTGAACTAAGTAACGAACATCGGTCGCCATCTGTCATTCAGTGGTTAATGCAACCTGCATACTATGACAGTCTTTACACTCCTCGTCCTTGCAGTCTCGGCCAAAATGTGTCATCATACTCATTTCAGCCCATCCGTCCACATGAAGCAGCCCAAATGTCGTAAACATTAAATAAACTCGTGTACCCCCTCCACTGTGGATAATCCATTGTCTTGAAGACATCTTTGATGACAATAATTGCGGTTGGGGTAAGGAAGGGATGATTAAGAAGATCAAGAGGATGATTTAGTCTACGGTTGAACCGCCACCGGTTACTGATGAATAAGAGGGAGGTGAAAGGAAGGCGGTCAATCGGCAACAAAATATACGCCGGGCAGTCTGCAACGCCTTGCAGTGCCCCTTGCTCTTGTAGCTCGCAGCTTCTGGATTGCAGAAGAAACGTCAGGGGGACGACCAAGTAACCTGTGTTGATGATGTGATGATGACGAACCCATTGCGGATCCATCCTGGGTCTTTTTCCGCAGAATTTGCTTGCGAGGCGCTTACTTCAGTGGACGAGGAGGATGGAAGACAATGGGGTAGTGTAAATATGTGTCCCGCCACAAAAGGGAGAGGGCGGCAGGTCGCAGAAGTCCGCTGATATGATTCCGCCAGCCACGCGTCAGAGCAAACACCGCTACTCGCTGTATCGCGTCAAAAGGTCCAGGACCTATTCAAGCTGGGCCTCTTTGAGCTAAGCCTCTGATTCACCAGCGATGTCATATGCCGCGCATTTGGCAGTTAAACGCATTAAGTAGAGCAAGTAACTAATTTAAGTGGTTAACACCACCAACCATGTCTAGTCACATGTGCAGCGATGCATGAGTTTGAAATGGAGGGAACACTTGGCCAAAAAAGGGCCAGACCGACGCCGGGCCCCAACCCACTGTTTTTTCCACACCCTCTGTCTTCCGCCTCCTCTCCTCCGCCACCCCATCGTTTCCTCAGCTGCCATTGTCCTCTCAGAGTCTATGATCAGGGTTCAGCCTCCGCTTCTGCCTCACCTTCGCCCGAGTACACCAGCAACCACCAGAGACCCACCTACCACTTCTCCTTCCGCCAGTTTGCGACTTCACGGCGTTACAGCGGCCAGCTAGCAAGCCAGGCCTTTCTGTCTTCCCAGGTTTGTGGAGCGAAGAAACACTCTTATACCCAAACCATCACAAAGCCAAAAAGCCTTGGAATGTCGGCATTGCAGGCTTTTGGCTCTTGGAAAATGTTGCCTTTCCGTCTGGTGGACACAGAATGAGGTTCCGCCACGTCATGGCCCTCGCCTGACCCAATACCAGATGCCGAGCAGGCATTTCTTTGCAGAAAAAGCCGTTCCCTGGACCTGGCAAGCCAAGTGTGTCATCTAAAATTTCAAGCGCCCGTTGTCTGCATCTGTGTCGCGGATAAAAGTCATCTCACACCGACACATGGACTAGTAAGCGAAGGCAAGGCCGCTATATTCTCTGTGACACTCAAGGGTGAGCGGGAGTGGTGTCTCTGGGCGGTTGCACGGGGCTCCAGGCTCGGCGCACGCTTCTTCAAAAACCGCAGGGCATGGTGCAGGGCTCTTTCCCCCAAGGTCTCTGGTGGCATCATGTGCCCAGAGACAACCAGGCCATGTTGAAATTAATTCTGTCTTGGAGACCGCCCACACCACAGGTCAGGAGCTGTGGACGGCTCATAAGGCAAAATGAGACCGAGCACTGGCTGGGTGGACAAGAACCTTGTTGCCAGGCAAGGTGGTGTGCGATAATCGGCGCGAAATCTGATGGCCACCCTTAAGATTGGTAGGCTGGAGCACATCCTTGCCTTTGGCACATGTCTTGAAACCTTGTCGTCCTGAAATTTCTAAAGAGCTAACCCGGGTCTGACTGCCTGCTCCTGAAGAAGGCTCCGAGGCTCTGGAGTTCGACTTCCGCTAGTTCGCACCCTGCTTTCGTCCGACCTGGCTGCGTCTGCAGCGGTCACGCTCGGCCTCCCCCGTCAACCAGTCTCACTTGTTGACGTGGCAACACGCTGAGAATTCCACCCTACACCCTGCTCAGCGATTGTGGCACAGGCAGCAGCGCAATGCCATTAAGGCAGTACGAAGTGACACCCATGGCCTGACAAGCAGCGGTACGGGACCTCAGGGTCGTAGAAACCACCGAGAGGGAGGCAGGTGAAAAGAGCTCTGCACCATCCTTGCCAGTTTTGAAGAAGCCCCAAAATGGTCCAGTGCGGACAATGCCCTTGTCAGCATGGGCATTGTTGTGTCTTAGTTTCTGGAACGATCCGTTGGACACTATGAAACAACAGGTCCTGCCAGGACGGAGGAGGACACGGACCAGATCCAACCGCGGACAACGGAGCCTTTCACTCCATTCAAATCCACCAAGGCCCGACCAGTTTCACAATTTTTCATCGGTATTCATTAGGGCCAGTAGTTCGGTGGGGTCCGGACGCTAGTGCAAGGTGGCGAATTTTTCCAAGGCTTCAGGGGATCCATCTCAGGCAAGTCAGGGCCTGTGTTGAAGCTGTGCCGGACGGAGCAGGAGGAGGAGGAGGTGGAATTCCTCAGACACGATGATTACCCGATCGCCCCTGCCTGGAAAGAGAGTTGGCGCGAATTTGAGGCGGGAGGAGGAAAGATGAGGGAAGATCAGTTTGCTAGTGCCCCTCGACCAGAGGGCTGGGGACAATCAAGGCTCCATTCTCTCACATGAGGTGCTTGGTATAGCTCCATTTCCGGCCAACTTGATCCTCGCATTAAGGCAATCAAAATGAAACAACAGTTAATGGGTGGCCACCCTCCTGGATCCCCGGTACAAAACAAAACTCAGCCTTTCCTTCCACCCACCCAATTAGGAGTAAAATTGCAGGAAATGGAGACTTGCTGATTGATCAACTGGAGACATCTGTTGCATCTGCTTCACGTTCCCCCAAATGTCACGGTTTGGAACACATCAGCGACGTGACAGCAGTAGAGTGCCAAGTAGGCAGTAGCGGCAGCAGCAGCAAGGATTAGAGCCTAATGGGTGAACTCTGGCAATTCTTTGTTTACCACTCCCAACGCAGCAATGCTGGGCACACATCATCACACAGAGATCAGCTTAAGGTCATGGTGCACGACTATCTGCGTCTCAACACGATTTTTTGCATGTGTTCCGGACCCAATAAGACTTCTGGGTATCAAAAAATGGACGAATGGCGGGACCGAGCTGGTCATCACGCCAGTGTGGTCCTGCCCAGCAGCCAGGCGTCATATCACTGAGCGACCTTCAGTACTGCTAGAGGACTCTTTACAGACATACGCATCCGGCTTTCCACAGATTAATGTGGATCGTTTGACTTTCATCAAGATGAATCAGGCATGGATCTCTGATGATGTTGTGGCCCCAATTGCCGAGGTCACGAATAGTTGCAGGTATACTTCACATTCCTTTTCAAACAGAAATTGGTCCTCTTGAAAAACTTTTTTTTTAAAAGAACATTTCTTACTGCTATTTTTTTTTTCTCTTTTCCCAACAGTTCATTTTGCTGGTTTTTTTTTCTGTGAGGAGACTGTAAAAGACGCAACGGTTTCATGACAACACCGTTTCACTTTTACTCCACTTTATCTTAAGAAGTCTTTCGCATTTTCAATAGTTTTGCGGTCATGTTGCTGTTTGGGGGGGGAGATACAAGTATAATTATGGTCCTTTGGAACAGAAATGTGGCTTCTATGTGGCATTTTTTTCCTCACAATTTTTTAATCTGTGGCGAGAAGTCATATTTATAATTTTTTGGGGTCATGTAGCTGTGAGAGACATGCAATAATCATGGTCCTTTGGAACAGAAATGTGGTTCTAAGTAGCAATTCTCCTCACAATTTTAAACAGTGGCTGAGACTGTCATTTTTATATCTTTTTTGGGTCATGATGCTTGAAAAGCATGCAATACTACAGGTCCTGTTATAAAAAATATGTTGTTTATTACAGACCATTTGTTCTTCACAATTGCCAAAGTGGCTCAAGGGTCATGCTTTGAATTTTTGGGGGCATTTTTGCTGTGTCATGCAGCTTATACCTGAGGTGCCTTATTCTAAAAAATGTTGTTTTCTAACAGACATTTTTCTTCACAATTGTCCAATGTGGCTCAAGGGGTCATGCTTTGGAATTTTTGGGGGCATTTTGCTGTGACATGCAGCTATACTCACAGGTCCTATTCTAAAAAAATGTTGTTTCTAAAGACATTTGTTCTTCACAATTGTCAAGGTGGATCAAGGGTGATGGTGCTGGTCTGAAACAGGAATAGGTAGGACACTGTTTATGGACACATATTGCAAAATTACTTGTATTTGCAAGATCTTTAATCATAGACTATCAATCCCTGTATTGAGAAACCCATTTAATACATGAAAAAAGAGAAACAAAGAACATGGTGGGATTCCATCCTATTTTAAAAATGTGTTTTTCTAGAATTCAAAATACTAAAAAAACTTGCATGTACAAAATAGGCTGTTAAAAAATTCCTTCTGAATTGTAAAGGGAGGTACAGGATAAACTTGACCCAGATGTAGGTTATTTCAGAGGACATGGAGTATGGAGACGGACGAGAGAAACAATGTACAGAGACCATTTACCTCCAGCACGTTGAGTAAATGAAAGAAAGTTGCAAAAGATAAAGGGCACTGGGTGTAAACAGGAGCGTTAACCACCAGTATTTCCAAGTGAAAGGCTCAATTGGTCCCACTCATACGGAGGATAGACGTACCAGGTATTGACTGTGTACTGAGGAAGGCTGGAGTTCTCACACCTTCAGGCTTCCCGCCACTCTGCTTCAGCACGAACAGTTTTCGTTGCGCGTCATTAGGGTCAATTTTATACTGCGTGTTAATAGATGGACGGCAGCCAGCCTGGGATTCTCACCGACCACTGAACTCCAGCCTGGGTCCATGCTGTGGCCCAGGACAGGTATAGTCAATGTCCAGTGAAACTAAAATGGTGGTTGAAAGAACTCCTTTTCCGGCACTTTTTAATTGTGGGGATCATCGCAGGTTTGGGGATCATGCTTGTGGCCCAGGACAGGTATAGTCAATGTCCAGTGGAAAACTAAAATGGTGGTTGAAAGGACTCCCTTTTTCCGGTCTTTTTGAAATGTGGGGGTCATGCAGGTTTGGGGGCTCATGCTGTGGCCAGGACAGGGAGTATTCAATGTCCAGTTCAAGTAAGTGTGGTTCAAATCATACTGCCTTCTGGCACTTTTCAATATGTGGGTGATGGCAGGTTTATGGGTCAGGCTGTGGTACAAGAAGGGAAAGTGAATGGTCTGTGACTTTTTTTCTGTGACTTTTTATTAACCTAGTGTGTTGCCTAAGATGTAGCACGTATCCATTATGAGCTGTTGTGGTTGTTAATTGAGCTTCTCCAGCCTTGTTTGGGTGTAATAATGAAGGTGTTGTTGCTCTCCGCATAGACTGTAATGGTCATCGTCATAATCGACGCTCACTATCGAAACTCTTTATCGATAGCGGCCGACTATCGACTATCGACTATCGATCGATCTCGATAGCCAACGCAATCGCTCAACACTAGTAATAATATAACAAGTTATAGTAACTAGAATTCAGAACAAGGGTTGTTGATCCAGGGATTTATTCTGATGCCAGATTGGAGTTGGGAGGGGATTTTTTCCCTAAAATGAGGACAATCGGCTTCTACATCTTGGGGATTTTTGCCTTCTTCTTGATCAGCACACTTTAGCACAATAGGCTGAACTGGATGGACGTCTGTCTTTTCAACTTTATAAACTATGTAATTTGTGTGTGTCTAGAGCTACTTCTGCAGTCAGAGGTCGGGCCATGCCCCCTTTGCTGTGATTGGCTGCCTGCATTTAGTTCAACCTCTGATTGGCTGTGATTGGTTGTCCTGTGCTCTCTGTGCTCACTCCTCTCTGAGCTGTGTGAATCAGGTTGCCTGTGCTCTTCTCTGCATCTTTCACAGTGATAGTTCTGATGTGAAAGATCTGGGCAGTTACTGAGTCTCTTTAGTTGCCAGATTCACTCTCCCCACCCACATAACACACCCTTATACACTCTACTCTCCCCACCCATATAGCATACCCTTATATAGTCTTCTCCCCCTACCAATATAACACTCCCTTAAACACTCTGCGTGATAAAAGAGGGGGAATCAAAGTGCATTAATTACATTTGTTTTATCATTTCTAACTGTTTACACCAATGCAGTTGTTATGGTTACAAGGAGTTTGTGCAGCCTGGGAGGGAGGTGACCATCACAGCTCTCCAGGCATGATAACTGACCACTTCAGGAGGTTTGCAGAGCTGTGACATCCCCTACCTTCCACTGCTCACAAAGAATGAAGAAGATGACTCAGGAGGGAGATGGAACAGGGATGGGGGGTGATAACTCACCACTTCTCAGTGAGGGAAGACATGCCTACTGGATGGAGAGACCCACCTCTGAATTTGAAAATCTAAGCTAGTGAAAAAGCTGAGATGCCTGCAAAAGCCTGTAGTGAGAAACTCTTTTTCTTTCTTCTGCAGGGTGAGCTAATTTCCATTAAGGGCATTGCCTGAAAATAAGTTTTTTGACACTACTTGGTCTTTCAACGAAAACAGTACCTCCTCCTGAGCTTAAATATGGATAAAATCAGAATTTGTATGCAATTTATACAAAACATGTTTTTCCTGTGATAAGCTGAACTGACCAAACCACTCGTGTCAGTGGAGATAGATTTCTTTTAGATTTGTAAAATAATTGTAGTGGAACTCTTTCACCTCACCAATCACTGAAGTACCATAAGAATTTAAAAGCTACCTGAGCATGCAAGAACATGTTTAGTTTTTTAACTGGAAGTTGCTGAAAAAAGAAAAACCAATCTTCAGATTTGTACTTAGAAAAAGAAAGCAATTTTACCTTTTCAACAGTAACCTTTTTGTAGCTCTTCAAGCAAAACGAAAGATACATTGCTTTTGTATAAATTTTTGTCAGAAATGTCTTGGAGAAAGAATGTAATAAGATTAAATTCACCACTGTCATTTTTCTGACTGGATTTATCATAGAAAATTTGATCTGGATTTGCTTAACCCCTTACCAGCATTTGATGTACTGCTAGGTTCTTATAGTCAGTAAGGTAAGTATACCGGGCTCACTCACTGATCGTTCAAATGGGATCCACTGCTATCAGTCGGATCAGAGATGACTTCGGATTCAAGCTATTCGGACCCTTTAGACACAGTGGCAATCTCTGATAAGAATGAAGAACGGTGCTGACTTTCCTTCGCTATGATTAGCACCGATCTTGCGTTATGCAGGCTGCATTAGGAAAGTATTCTTGTTACACTTTCTTCAATATCTACCATTTTGCGGAACGGAGTATAGCAATTGCTTCCCTTGAGGTCAAGTACCCTAGGAGGACCTCCAAAATACATGTAACAAACAATGACTACTATTAAAAGTTCAATAAACACCCAATTTTTTTTGTCATTTTACAAATAAAAACTTAATTAAAAAAAAAGTTTACACCATTAATTGGCCATAAAAGTCAGATTATTAAAAATGATTAAAAATATAGAATAATTTATCCCTTTGGTGAACATATTACACTATAGGAAAAAAAAAATCCCAATGCAATACATTTTTGGAATGTTTTGTATTCAAAAAAATTGAATAAAAAGTGAAAAAAAGTCCCATGTATCATAAAAGCGGTAAAATAAAGAGCCACTCACTCAGGTCATAGATTAAAACAAAAAGTTTATTGGTCACCAGAAAAATGCCACAGCAGTGGGAAAGTTTAAAATAGAGAAAGTTTGTATTTTTTTCAAAGTGCTAAATCATAACAAACAACTCTACAAATTGGTATCACCAGAATTCTACCAACCTACAAAAGACAGATAAAGTCATTTACACCAAACAGTAAACTCCATAAAATTAAACCCTGCAAAATAAGGTGCAATTAATTAAAACATTTTTCACATTGCATCCACACATTTCGGGTGAGGGGATTACAAGTATATTAAATGGTACACTTAGATCTTTATCTTGACCTGTGACATCTTCTCCTTAAGTTGTTTTAGAAAATGTGTTGTTTCCCTGTAAAATAATTATCTGAAAGATCTTTATTATTAATTAACTGAATATGTCAGATGGGTGTCCCAATTTAAGATGTGTTCTCCATAGTCATAGTCATTGTTCACGATCAGTGCTGACAGTGTCAGTGTTTGAAGGGAACACCTCACTGAACAACTGCGTAGAGTAATGCCCATCTGACATATTTCATAATACATTTCTGAAAAGGAATACACTTCAGAATTGTTATACTGAACAGGTGTGACAGAGCGACTCAGGTCAAAGGTCTCTGTCACCTGATTGGTGGCAGCAGGAGGTCTGCAAGATACATGTCACCATTGAGGAGTTGGCCTCGTTGAGGGAAAGCCCACAGTATTGGGGCATTAACCCTAAATTAATGAACTTGGAGAAGCGCTAGTATTTCTGCTCAGGTAGTTAGTATGGCTGACTTTTCCAGAATGGCTGTAGTGTTGGGTAGCGAGGACGCTCCAACATGTTTTACTAGTGTCTTTGGACGGCCAATTAAAGGCCTGCTTCTCCAAAACAACAAGGAAATATGTGTTTTTCTACCTGAAGTTTGGAGCAAAAGTAATGCTGATGAGAGAGCTTTAACCCCCAGGGCTAAGGGAAGCCTGAAACAAAAGTTTCTGGTGAGGGTTCTATGTTTGTGCTGCTGGGCAGTAGACTCTGGCCACAGTAAGGGTATGTTCACATGATGTATTGCAGCGCGTACAGTATGTGCCGCAATACATTTTTTTTTTCGGGAGCTCGCGCTCATCAGCGTGTACCCCTGGGACGGGGGGGGGCCAGCACCCCCTGGCCCCATAGACATGCATTACTCACAGGTCAAAAGGGCCCCGCGAATAAAATGAGATGTCACTTATCTCCCCGCGCGTACAATGCAATCGTATTGTATGCGCGGAGGAAAGGAGGACAAATCCATAGTTCTCTGTGAGAGCTATGTTTTACCGTAATTGCGGAGCGCATTTTGCCGCTTACTGAGTGCAATACATGGAGAAATACGTGGAGAAATGAGCCCCAAATAAGCCGTGTAAAACATACCCTGAGAGGGGGTCTCTTATGTTATTTAGTGGCCAAATGGCCTGGATTTATTTTTGTTTGTTTTTGTAAAATTGAACTTGCCTGAAGAATAAAGCTGGCTGAGTACAGTTTGAAAAAAGCCTTGTTGTCAGACTGTTTTATTTGTACCAATCCTACTTACCAAAGAGGCAATCCCAAAGCAACTTCCGAACTGTCCAAGATGGTAGCCGGACGTAAGTAAAGTCCTACATAGGGAACACAAGAATTTAATAAAACAGATATATCTTGAATGGCCACAGTTCCTTTTTTCACTGGTATATACAGAATAGGAAATCATACAAACTTTCAATATACATATATTAAAAATTTTATAGTCACAAAGCTTTCTTATAAACATGCACTAAGCCCTTGTCTACAAAACAAATGGTACAACCCACAAATTAGACCATAATAATGTATCCCATGAAGTAACTTTATGTGTTAAACATGGCATCAGTCATGTGACCCACCCTACATGTCATGTGACCCCTAATAGCCATATAAAGTAACCGTTGACTGTTGAGGAGTAGAACTTCTCTAGTGTTACAACTTACAGCAATGTCTGATCATGTCTGTCAATATCGATGAAGAAGACACTTGCACATTCTTCTCTCTGCCTCACCTTTGTGCTTTGTTTTTTTAACAGTTAACTTTATTAACAAGATAGCAACCTTAATTATACAGACACTATGACGCTGTTGTAATAAGGCCTGCAGCAGGATGTGATAGGAATAGTATTATAGCAAATATATTAGACTTCCGGCAGTCACGGAATATAATTCCCTCATTCATTTAGATGCCAAAGCCATGATCGCTGTGCCGTCTGCAGGGTTAAGCAGCTTAGATTTAAGCTGTCTCTGATCCTTGCTGCAAGCAGGAGGTCCAAGCAGTAATGATCAGCTGCTACCTGACACATATGGAGCTGGCTCAGTGAGCAGATTCCTGAGCCCTCAAGTTACCACTGCAGCCTTAGGGTATGTTCACAGGACGTAATTCAGTGCTGAATCAACGTTGCTTCCTCATTGGAAATTCAATGCTTGTGAGTGCGGAATTCAGGCGAGGAAATGCCGCTGAATTTTCAAGGCAAATTTCCTGCCTCCTTTATCCATAATGGGTGACGTAGAATGTCAATATTTGTTGGCACTTACAATCAACACTGAAAATAGGCGAGTAAAATCAGCATTGTCTGAATGACAACACTAATTTTACTGTCAGATTGGACGCTGAGTCTGAGGCATATTCAGTGCTAAATCTGCCCGTAGAATCAGCATCAAAATGTGCTGTGTGAATGTACCCTTAATAGCTGTTACAAATATGGACGTGACCCACACATCTGGTGCTGGACTTACCCTAGAGGTCCCAGCAGTCATGGCAGGCACCATACATAAAAGACTCTTCCTTTTTCTCCTTTGTCCCTCCTATGCTGGACAGACAGTGCAGAGCTTAAATTCACACCACTAAAACGCTCTGCAACTCTGTACTACAAGTTCTGGAATTAGTTCTGGCCCATTGTAATCAGAAATCTGCAGAGACTTTGACTTCATTATTAGGTGGACAGGAAAGTAGGAGCCCGTCTACACGACATACTTTTACCATTGGATTTTTGCGTGGATTCGTAAAAAATCTGACTGTAAAAAAATTTCCATAAACCTCAATTGAAAATCCTAGTTGTAGTCCACATGACTCGGACTTTCAATAGGTCGGTTTGCAAAAACACATTAGTTCCAAAAACCTTGGAACATGTTCATTCTTCCATCAAATTTAGAGTAAAAAAACACATCCCAAACATCTGTATGTTGTATTCACATCCAAAACCCATACAGATAAGTGGGGCTCGGTTTCTGACTGCAATCGGTGGGAAAAAAAGACCCAAAATACAAATTTAAAAAACTAATCAAAATACTTGTCAGGTTATGTAGCTTTAGTTTTTCCCAATCCAACAAGTATGTTGACCAGTGTTGTTTTGGAAGTAGGCTTATTCCCCTGCAGCTCCGGGTCACAAGGCCCTATTTCTTACCGAGGTGTCTTGGATAAACTTTACCTCTATAAATGTGTGATGCTATATGATGTCCATCATCTGATATTGAAGAACAAAGATACTGGCACTTCCTAACTATAGATTCACTCATTTCATAGTTTCATAGTTTTTATAGTTTGTAAGCCTAAAAAAAGACAAGTTGTCCATCTAGTTCAGCCTGTTGTGCTAAGGTGTTTTATCCAGAGGAAGGCAAAAAACCCCCCAAAGAGGTAGAAGCCAATTGGGCCTCATTTTAGGGAAAAATTTTCCCTTTCCCGACTCCCAAACTGGCAATCAGAAAAATCCCTGGATCAATGACCCCTCTCCTGAATCCAGT
>JAODAL010061531.1:0-20263 GCA_025379985.1 Phyllomedusa bahiana | reverse complement strand
AAAAAAATTTTAAACCTGTAGCATGTGCTTAAGGGATTTTCCCCCCCTTGCTCTCCCTTTTTGTTTTTTGCTTTAAGAAGTGCTAAATAGGCAACAGCAGAACTATTGCTGTAGCAACCGTAGCATAGCGCACCACCACAGGGGGCCTGACTGATGCATCCTGCCTCAGAACATCTGGGTCCTCTGGATGCACAAACACTTAAAGCCCTTAGCGAAGCAGAGTATCACCAGTGCCCTTCCCCGCTAATAGTTCTAATGACAGAGGCCTTAGGCCATGAGTCCTGACGTAGAAGGCAGAGAAGCCAGACTGCTGCTCATCATGAGAACGAGGAAACAGGTGAGTTTATTTTCTTTTTTTTCTTTTTAACTAATGGGAGCCTAACACAGCTACTTAGTTTGGGCCTACATTCCTACCTAGCTGGGGCCTACATACCTACCTATCTGGGGCCCAACTACCATCTATTTAGCTGGGGTCTACATACCTACCTAGTTGGGGCCCACCTACCTAGCTGGGGCCTTCAAACCTAGCTTGGGCCTACAAACCTAGCTTGGGCCTACCTAACTGAGGCATATCTACTTAACTAACTGGGGCTTACCTACTGCCTACTTCCTGGGGTCTATCTTCCTACTTAACTTGAGCCTACCTACTACCTATCTAACTGATATCTACCTACCAGGGGCTTACCTACTGCCTACCTACCTACCTGTGGAGTGTCACGAACCACCTCTGTTTATTGGCCAACATGTCAGGACCCTCTGGCCGTGGCCAGACACGTAACCCACTATGTGATTTATACGTGATGTTCCTTACCCCCTAGGACATAAGGTCAGCTGGATACTATTTCAAGATACCCCACTGTCCACGCAGGCACAGAGAGGCATGAGGAGTGATAGAGGATAACCTACGTGACCTCCGGCGTGGCACAATAATTGCTCACACCCAGTCCGGATGAGAGACCCCTTTTCACTAGCACCAGTAAAACTGAATTCTGCCAGCCCGATAGACTGCCACAAGTTCCTTGTTAGATATAAACTTGGTCAATTAACGGGATTATAATTGGGCAAGAAACTAGTCCTGGTAGTGTATAACATGAGACTGAGGACATGGATTTGTGGATTCATGGATCAAGATAAAAGAGTAGCTCAAGATCAAAGTTGAATATTTAATTTCCTTAAAGGCATACTAGACAAAACAGTACATACACAGTGACTACAGAGAAAAATAATGGTCATATATGCAAATACATGGTATGGGGTTACACACAATATATAGCAGACAAAGTATAAGTCGTTACCTGGTATTAAGCCTTAGTGCTGTGCAGCCACAGGGGGCGTGTGATGCAAGTTCCTGGTTCTTTCCGGTACGTTAACACGATGTAGTCCCCTCAGATGACAACAAGCTACTGCCCAGCACATGCTTTTAACCTTTGCTGGTCACACCCCCTTATGCCCCTGGGATGGTTTGGTGCCCCCATTCCCTCTGGGCCAAGTAGCTTGAACCTCATAATCTAGGATGGATCATAATTTCTACTGTCAATAAACAGTAAGACCAATGATAACTTGTTTCGCTGGTATGCTAAACGGGTTCCACAGCCGGGGTTCTCCAAGCCCCACAATCAATACTTTATAAAGAGATATTGGACCCAGGTAAAATTTCAACACTTTAATGAAGCACTTTTAAAATTGACATCCACTTTCAGGCATTCAACCGTGATATGCAGCATGACAATAAATGGACGAATGGTAATAGCATATACTCAGCGTTAGGTTGCGGAACTCCCGGTCGTTCAAAGAAATTCAAGGCAAAAGTCCAGCATCGATCTGGGAGACGCCAGGGCCCGAGCAGAGATGGCGCAATGATGGTAGCTAGCGCACTCGGACGTGCAACGTTTCGGGGCAAACTCCTCCCCTTCCTCAGGCACGCCCGAGTGCGCGCTAGCTACCATCATTGCGCCATCTCTGCTCTGGGCCCTGGCGTCTCCCAGATCGATGCATGGACTTTTGCCTTGAATTTCTTGAACGACCGGGAGGTCGCAACCTAACGCTGAGTATATGCTATTGCCATTCGTCCATTTATTGTCATCCCTGTATATCACGGTTGAATGCCTGAAAGTGGATGTCAATTTTTAAAAAATGCTTCATTAAAGTGTTGAAATTTTACCTGGGTCCAATATCTCTTTATAAAGTCATAATTTCTACTGGGAAGGCCACAGAAATGGAGTTCTGGAACCATCGGACCTGGCTGAGCCCCAACTATGTTCGGATACCAAACACAGCTTTGCTGCCAGATTCCTACTAGCAGTTCTCCGTAGTTCTCCATCCCTAGGTCTGGAAAAGGAGGGAGACTAAGGTGGGCATGTGTCTCCGTCCCGAATTCTCAAATATGGAACCGGTATGCGGGTATGACGTGTATCAATTCCATGCTTCGCACTTTAAGTGAGGCCCCCTGACCTCACATGACCCAGTGATTAACTTGGATCAAAACATAAATTAAATTCATCATAGAGCCTATCTACCTATCTAACTTGGGCCTACCTACCAACTACCTACCTGGGACCTACCTGAGGCCTATCTACCTACCTATCTGGTTCATGCCTACTTGGGGCCTACCTAGGACCTATCTACATACCTAACTGGGGTCTACCTACCAGGGACTTATTTTCCTTCCTGAGCACTACCAACCTTCCTACCTAGGGTCTACCTACCTACCTGGGGCCTTGCCTACCTATCTAATTGAATCCCATACCTTCCTGATAATGTGATTCTGAGGGTTCCAGGCCATAGCTGTAATGCAATCTCCAGGGGGTTAGCCCTTTGTTCCTATCCATTCATCTTGGAGACTGTGTCTCCAAGCTATGGCCTGTATCCACTCTCCCACGCAGAGGGAGTTTGTACGTAGGTGGGGGACAGTGAGGGTTGTAATATATTTGTGTACAAATTTTGCATGGACAAGGTAGCTGGGAGAAGTCATCATGGCGTTCTGGACTGGATGCTGAAGAAAAGGGAAAGTGAACAACTTGTCAGAGAAAACGTCACCTGTGAGTCCTTGGCTGTAACTGCACTGTAATCACTTATGTCTTCAGAACCTGTGCACACTGATATTTACCATTATATATAGGCACTGTATATACAACCTGCAGATCCTGTGTACAGTGGTATCTAGTCTACCACTATATGTGCACTGTATGGAGATAATATACAATCTGCAGCATCTGTGTATATTGTTATCTACCACCTTATGGTCACTTTATGGTGCAAATATACAGTCTGCAGAGCATGTGTACAACTGGTATCTACTATATGGTCACTGTATGACGTTAATATACAGTCTGCAGAGCCTGTGTACACTGGCATCTACTGCTATATGGTCACTGTATGGAGGTAATATACAGTGTGCAGAACCAGTGTACACTGGTATCTACCACTATATGGTCATTGTATGGCAGAAATATTGTTTTTTGCATACTGATCTCTATTCAGTAGTAGTAGAAGGTTATTATTCTGTCACTATATGAAGATAATTTGTGGTCATGTTCTGGGGGTATATGTGAGTCCTTATGTAATAACATTATTGGCAATGTAGGTCTTGGTATAGTGGGATTTGTTTGGTAGCAGTATAATGGTGATATGTATGGTGAGGTATTTGCTTCATTATCTTGTAACTGCAGTATTATTATTAAGCAGTACTGGTAAATGTTTGTGGGATGGGGAGGGGGAGTGGTTAGCAGGTGGGGGCCCCATCCAAAAAATTGCTATTAGGTCAGGCTTCTCCCGCTACTCCCCTGCAAGCAGGAGAGGGGTTTGATGTTAACCTTTAAACCAAAACCCGGATAATGATACATTTGCAAAAGGCCCCAAACGGGGGATGTTAACTGATGCATGAGGGAGTCCTTCTAGCCACTTAAAAACCCACAGCGCTATTGGCCAGGGCACCCCGGGGGATTTTGAATGTTTGATTTTGGAAATTAAAAAGAAAACTTTTTTTTAAAAATTTAAAATACAATCAGATTCCAACATAAAAGAAGTTTGGTGTGGATTACCCCAAAAATTTTTGCATCAAAAAACTAAAATTTTTGAAATTTTTGTATCTAAAACATTAGAGAAATTTTTAGTCCCTTTTTAGTATCCCTCCTCCCCCCCAAACTCCACCCCACACACACCCCATAACTTACATTTATGCACATTTTCCATTCAAGACATGGGAAAAAAAAAAAAAACATTTACAAAAAAAAATGTAAAACACCCAAAAAAAAAAAGGGGTTTGTATTTTACAGTGTGGGGTTATAAACCTTTAAAACCCACGGGGTAGATTTTTTAAGGTGGGTTTGGTTCTTTACGGGGTTTGAGTATTGTCTTATTACTTTTTTTAACGATGGTTTTTCCGCATGGTTGATATTACTGAAAAAAACCCCAAAAGGGGAAGATATTTTTCACTATAGAAAAAAAGCCACTATCTGTAAACAAGTTTAATTCACTGCTAAAAATAAAATACGGGAAAAAATGCGTATGTACTTTAAAATTATCAATGGCATTTAAAAGGGATTTTCATTCTGCCCAGACACTTTTTTTTTGAATGATGCCTACCTTCTGCCCAAAAAATCGGGTCTGTTTTAACGTCACAAACACAGAACAAAACCCAAAAAAATGCACAGATTCCGGGTTTTTTATATTTTCCGAATCTCAACCGAATTTGCTTTTCCCTGTTTTCTTTAGAAAGCCCGGGATTTTAAACAGAATTTGACATTGTTTTGCGGGGGTAAGGGGACAAAGCTCCCAAAATCTATTTTAATGAGAAGTTTGGGGAAAATGTTTGAAAAATTGACAATATGCAAAAAGGAAATTTAAAAAAAGGTGTAATTGAACTTTTATGAATTTTTTAAGCAAATCCCTTGGGGCCCCGGAAATTTTATTTTTAAGAAAAACCCTTTACTAGAATTCCCCAAAACCAAAATATTTTAGGGAGTTCTGATATTAAAATGGGATAGGGGAAAATTTTAATACAAAATTATAAATCTGGGTTTTTGGAGTAAAATAACAAGGCTTTAGAAAAGGGAAATGTTTTAAAAAAATTTCATTTTTTCTTCTATGAAAACATCAAACCCCAAAATTTATGAAAAGGGAAAATTTCCAGCGTTTCCAAAGAGATTTGTGCTTTTTTTTTAAAAATTAAAAAAACATTTTAATCAATTTTGTTTCCCAACATTCCATGGGGGTACGCAAGAGCATTAGTATCTACGCTTTCCCGGGGATTTTTAAAATTTTCATGTCTGAAAAAGTCATTAGGTTTAAGTGAAAATTAAATTTGAAGCTGAAAAATTTATAGGAAAAAATTAACTGGGGAATTTACCTTTACTTAGTGTCAAGCCAAGCAGCTGAAAGCCTTAGGGGGTTTCTACTTTTAAAATTTTTTTCTGCTACATCTTTTTTCCCAACTACCCATTTCGTTTTATCCTCACACTTAAGTTTTTTCAAAATGTCCAAATTTTCCCTTTCCCAAACAAAAGTCTCTTCTTTATTTACTTGAAATTTTAAAATTTTTTGAAAGGGGCAAGCAATTCTCACTGATCCCTGTTTAGGGGGTAAACCTTTAAAAGGGGAAAACCGTTAGGGGGTTTTTGCTGCCAAAATCTGGGGGAAAAGCAGGATAGGAAGAGAGAAAAAGCGAGTCTGTGAAAAATTTAATTTTTAAAATGATTTGTTTGCTAAATTTTCTGAGTAAAAAGCAAGAGAGAATTTTAAAATGTCCCCACAAAACTTGACTGAAAGTTTGCTCGTACACAAAGATACATGGAAAGCTGTCAATCATTTCAGTGGGGGGTGGGGGGGGTCACCCAGGACTTCCACGTTTTTCTGAATTAAAAGATTTTTTTTTTTTGGACTCCATTAAACATAATTTTTCTCTTTTTTGTTCCCCCAGGGGACCTTAACAGTAAATCCTTTAACGTGCTTCAAAGAAAATTGTTACTTGTAAGGGGTTCACTGACATCTAGCATACCCCAAAATGGGACGGGACACTCGGGAAAAACCCTGGAGCCCTTTTGTTATGCCCCTGTTTTTTTTGGGTTTTCTTTTTGGAATTCAGGGATTTTAAAAGAGGACAAATTTAATATATAATATCTTTATTGCATTGTATGAGAAAAGTATAGTGCGTTATAAGATTTCCCCTTTGGCTTAAAGTTTTACAAAGGCTTAAAAGGGGCATATCTCACCCCCCTATTTCACCCGGGGGAATTTCACGAAATAAGGGGCCCAGGTTTCTTTCCCTTTATTACGGGAGCCCCAAATTCTCAAGAGAAAAAAAATTTTTTATGTTTCCTCTCCCCCCTCGCACAATACGCCAAAGGGGGGAGAAAGTGGGGCATGTCAATTTTCACGGGGTATACGCGCCGGAATAATGTTGTCTATGGAGCCGGCGGACTTTTCCCGGCCCCCCCCCCGCCAGGGGTTTTGGGGCTGTGCTGATTGTATATGGGTTTTTTGGTTTTAAAAGCAACTATGAAAGGGGACCCCCGGGTATTTAAGCGCCCAATGACACCAAAGGGACCAAAACATAGAGAAAAAATTGGGGACCCAGGGGGGGGACCCCAAAGAAGCCACCCCGATCCAGAAATAAGGTAGGCAGTTTTTCGGGGCTGCCAAAATTTAAGGGCCCCCCATAGGGGACAGAGTGGGGGTCCTGTTTCGCCCCGGGATCAGCACCTTTGGGACCCCTGGGCTGGGACGGGGGTTAAAGGGCCCGTGCCCGCCCTTGCACAGCTGGACGGGGGCGGAAAAAAAAGTGGAGTTTTTAGAAGTGTTTAATGGGTCCAGGGGTATGAAAGTGTTGAAGTGATATGTGCCTTACTGGGCTAACCTTGTTAAAGGGCCCCAAGGGTTTTAAAATGCCGTGATAAAAACCTTTAAAAAAATTCCCTGGGGTCCAGGTGTTGTATTTTTTTATTTAACCCCTGGTGCATACAACCCCCCATTCAAGCCCCAGTACTTCACCTAAATTTTCCGGGAATAACTACCATCTAATGACCTGCACATATTTTACTGGCGTGTTTTCTGGTTTTTTACTAGGGTGCCCGTAGAGGCCCCGGGTTTTGTACTATAGAAATAGTGCAAACGCCTTTTATTGAGATTGGGCCCGGTCTGTTTGCTATTGCGACCCCCAGAAACTTAAGGGCCCATACAAGAGGGGAAAAATTTGGAAAAAGATAACACTGTTTTTAAGGGCACATATTGCAAAGGATTTGTTTTTTCATGATATTTAACATAAAAATAAATCTTTTAGCAAGACAAAACCCTTTAAACTACCTATCAGAGGTTTTCTTCTTTTAAACCCGAAAAACGCATTAAAGGGGGTTTTTTCAAATTTTCAGCTGCCCTCCCATTGAGACACTGTCAATACCCATAATAGCATCATAATAGATAGATCCTTTAGATCAGTGTTTCTCAACTTCAGTCCAAGGAAAACCCCCCAACAGGTTTTATGTTTTTAGGATTTTCCCCCAGAATGCAATGACAATTTAAAGAAAATCACCTGTGCAGAATGCCCTGACAATAATGAAAAATCACCTTTTGCTGAAGCACGGGCAAAAATGATATCAAACCCGTGCAATTGGGCCCCGACAATAATTAAAATTTCCCCCGTGGAGGGAAAGCATGACAATTTAATTTTAACACCTTTTTCAGAAAGCATGGGGCAAATAAGTATCACCGTGCAGAAATTTCAATTTACAATAAGTTTTATCCCCCCTGGAGAATGCACGGGAATAATTATATAACCTGTGCAGGGAAAGCACTGACAATAATTTATATCACCCTTTCAGAATGCACTGCAAACAAAGATATCACCTGTGCAGAATGCAAAGACAAAAATGATATCCCCCTGTGCAGGAAAGCACTTTACAAATAAATTTTATCACCTGTCAAAAAATGCACTGACCAAAAATTAAATCACCTTTTGGGAGAATTTCAAATGACGTAATGATTATCCCGTGCAAAAATTCACTGAAATAATGATGGCAACCCCGTTCAAAATGTTTCTGAAGAATTTTTAACCCCCTGTGCAGAAAGCCCCTGACCCAAAAATGATATCACCTGTGCAGAATGCACTGCAGTAATTAAAATTTACCGTGCAGGGAAAGTACTGCAGTAATTATATCACCTGTGGCAAAAATGCACTGCAATTAAAGATATCACCCCCTTCCCGAAGCACTGACAGTAATGATATCACCCGTGCAGAATGCATGAACCCAATTTAAAGATGTCACCCCCGTGCAAATGTACTGGGCAGTAAATTTTATCACCTGGGGGAGAATGCATGACAATAATGATAAACACCGGGGTTTTAGAATGCACTGACAGAAAAAATATCACCTTTGGGGAGAATGCAAATGCCCAAAAATGATAAACACCTGTGCAAATGCACTGACAATAATGATATCACCCTTGCAGAATGCACTGGGCAGTAATGAAAACACCTGTGAGAATGCACTGACAATAATGATATACCTTACAGAATGCACTGACAATAAGATATCACCCGTTGGGGAGAATGCAACCCCCCCCCCCCCCCCCCCCCTTAACAATAATTATATCACCCGTGGGGAAAGCACTGACAATAATGATATCACCCCTGCAAAATGCACTGACAGTAAATTTTTTCACCTGTGCAGAATGCACTGACAATAATGGGTATCACCTGTGCAGAAAGCCCCTGACCCGAAATTATAAACACCTGGGGGCAAAAAGCACTGACAAAATGATATCACCTGGCAGAAAAGCAATGACAGTTTAAGATATCACCTGGCTAATGCACTGGGCAAAAAAATGATTTTGAACCTTTGCAGAATTTCCCCTGACATTTAAAATATCACCTGTGGAGAAAAGCACTGGGCAATAAAGTTCACCTGGGGCCCGAATGCAATGAAAGTAAAGGGTATTTACCTGTTGGGAAAAATGCATTGACCATAATGAAATCACCTGTACAATACTGAGGAAATCCTGAAAACTTGACCTGTTGGTGGGTCTTGAGGATTGGAGTTGAGAAACACTGCTTTAGATGCAAGAACTAGCTTTTTTCAGATGAATTTATCTTTAAATTTAGTTTTAAGGGGTTAAAAAAGAAATATTTTTTAATAAAATGAAGCCTTTTTTGTATTGCCCTTAAACCCCAATCAAGGGACATGGGCACAGATTTTCATAAACTGAAGCAATATGCACTGTTTAAAAAAATGAAGGCTTGTCCCCTTTTTGGGGTTTTTAAAAAAGGGGTTTTTTTTAAAAACATGGTTTTACAATGGAAGTCAATAGGGATTGCAAAAAATGAAACATAGACAGTTTTTTTTTATAAATAAGGCCCTAACTGTAAAACTGCCTGTTGCCCATAGCAACCAAAATTTAAGAAGGTTTAATTTAAAAACGGGTTTATTTCTGGGAACCAGACAGTGGGACCCAGCACCCTTTGATTCGAAGGGGCCCGCACCAGGGAGGGGATTTCCCTAAAAAATCCCCCCAAATTTGGGAAGAAGGGTAGGACACAAAAACAGTGCAAAGCTAAATACAAAAAAGGGGATCAGAAAAGGGGGATAATGTAAAATTGTGAAAACTGCCCCCGATAAACCTGGTCTTTTGCATAAAAGAATTTTTTAAAACTATATTTATTTTTCCCTGGATTTTAGTTTAAGCAATTTTTTTACCCTTTTTTTTTGCGCTTTCCCCCTTTTCACCAAACCTTAAGCAGATTTGATTATGCAGTAACATGGCATAATACGGAAAAATGGGGTTTTTCATTTTTCCCCCAAAATTTTTTGCAAAAAAAAATTTTTTTGGGGAAATTTCATTTAGAAATACCTTTTCAAGGGGTTAAAAAATTTTTTAAAGACCCCTCTGTCAGGGCTAACTGTGCTCAGGCTTTCAGGGATCAAAAATTTGGGTTTGGAAACTGGGTGCCCCGAATTTACCCCCGAACACTTGCTGCTGAAACCCCCTTTAGTGACAAAGGGGCCCAGCCCCCGACAAAGGGGCGATTGCCCCAGCCAATGGGAGGACCCCGGGCCGCTCCAATCAGTGCAGGGGCGGTATCCAGGAATCCATTTTTTAAAATCCCTGAAGGCTTTGGGGGCTGCGCCCGGATATTCCTGGCTACCTTTTTAAATTTGTTTTTGTGTTTGCTTATCCGTATTCCTGACCCCGGCCTGTTTTTCCTGACCCCGGTTTTTTCTCCTGATTTTGTACCTCGCTCCCGTTGTGTTTTGAACCCCGGCTTGTTACGTTTATCCCTCTGGTTTGATTTTTTTTGGTTTGGCGTTCCTATTTGATATTGACCCGGGCTGTCTGACTATTCTACTCCCAGTCCCTAGTACTTTACTGAGAGGGACTGTTGGCCATTGCCGTCTTCCGCCCAGGGGGAGCCTCAAGTAGGGAGGGGCAGTGGTGGGGTTTCCCGTTAGGGCTTACTGCACCTCCCTTGACGTGACACACTCCTTAAAATTTTCTTGAGGGGTGTACTTTCTAAAACGGGGTATATTTTGTGTGTTTCATCACTTTAGTTCACAGAATAGCAAGTGCAAAATAGGCGTGCCGAGCACATGGCCACTAGGTTTCCCCTAAGGTGTGTGAAAGGGGCAGCTAAATACTATATGCTTGGGGGTTTTCCCTAGAATGAGTAACATGTAAACAAATTAAAGGGTAAGGGCACTCATGAAAAGCGGGGTTTACACGCCAAATTTCTGCAATTAAAAAAGGCATAGAGGCACCCGTTTATGAAAACCCCCTATACGGGGTCATAAAACACGCATTCCAGCGCTTGGGCGGACAGTTCAGGATCAGGTATACCACTTTGAAAGTGGTTATACCTTTTCAACTGTAATGCGCCCAGAAATGCCATGGCGAAGCTATAAATCTATAGCTTCTCTATGGTTCTAGTGCGCCCTGCTTCCCGCTTTGAGAATGCATGAACGGGGCTGCGCCTGAAATCGGGCTGTAAAGACGCCAGGTATCTACCGCAGCCCCGTTCATACATGTCGCCCATAATTTTCACTTTTGCACAAGGCGTGCCAATGCTGTTGTGAAAAGGTATGGCAGATAATTGTGGCTTCACATTATACCTCTATATGCATATTTTATTAAAAAAAAAAAACTAGACACGTAATGAATTTGTTAAGGGATGTAGTTTGAAAAATTTTGGGGAATTTCCCCTGTTCTGGGGAAGCCTAATAGCACCTTAAATGTACTTTATGACTACATACGAGGTATTGCCACATTTTGCCACAGAAGAAATTGGGCAACAGGTTTTGGGGTCCTTTTTTCTCCTGCATTCTATGTGACCATGAAAAAGTTGGGGCTACAATTTAAATTTATTGAAAAAACTATTTCACGGCCTAATTCTAAAAATGTATTTCAAACACCTCTGGAGTCAATATACTCATGACACCCCTGAATGAATTCCTTGTGCGGTTTCTATAATGGGGTCTTTTTTTTTTAGTTTTTAGCAAACCTGATATGGTGCCTACAAAATATTGTAATAAAATAGTAGCGCCAAAATCCAGTAGGTGCTTCTTCAATTCTAAAGCCTGTGGTTGAGTCAAATAACATATTAGTGCCACAGAGTATAGTTCTAAAAACAGCAGATTCAAGGAAACTAATAATGAGTTGTGTTTCTGTCATGATCAGCAAGGTATATTGCCTCTGCTCTGCTTGCATCACGCCATTTGACACTGGTGGCTGCTGTGTTGCATTTATTCAGTGTTTCCAGTACCATTCAGCAAGAAAAACAGTTGCCTTTTAGCACTCTCACAAATGTAGCTCATGTCTTATCAGCCTAAGCTATAAAACCCAGTCACTAGCTCTGGGCCTGAGTATTGGTGCTGAAGTTCTAGGGTGTTCTGCATTAGACTTAGGGCATGTCCCCACGGCACGGGTTTTCGGCCGGTTTTTCAGCCAGTTTGCGGTTTTTCAGATCGCCTGAAAAACCAGCTGAAAATGAGCACAATGGGGTTCTTTTGGAAAACCCATGCAGCATCCCCACTGCACGGGTTTTCGGGCCCGCGTTTTGCCGCCTGCGGTCCGCTCAAAAAACATTGAGCATGTTCATTCATACGGAACGGAATATGAACACCTCAATGGGAGGGGGGAGGGCTCTTCTCTGCTCATCGCGGACAAAAGACCCCCCCCGCGGGGCCGGGGGGACGGCCGCAAAACAGGACAAATACTGGCCGGTTTGTCCTGTGCCGTGTGAATGCAGCCTTAAGCTCTCTGTTTTCCTGAGTCCCTGGCCCTTATCTGCGTTTCCGTGTTCCTAGCCTTTTTATCACCTTCTGGTTTCCCGTTCTCGTCTGCCTTTTGATCTGCCTTTACCCTTGAAATTCGATTAAAAGTTTCGGTCCTGCCATCAAATCTTGTCCCCGGTCTCTTTTATGCGTTTTCCCTTCTGATTTTGAAATCTTATTTTCGCAATTCCCTGCTGTTGGAATCCTGTCCTGGTCTCCTGGTGTCTGCAAACCATCCTGGGTCTGCTGTTCTGTGGTTTCTAGTTTCACACCTGCTAGTCCACTGTTCCTGGGGTCACATCTACTGGTCTGAAATCTGCTATCCCAGTGTCCAATATCCCTCATATTCTTGGTTACGGCTGGTTAGGCAATTGCCACTCATGGTCCCAAGAATCTACTCTTCCCCAGACTTTCAAGGGTTTCTTTTTATTTGGGGCTGACTAACTTGCTAAGAAAGGCCCTTGAAACGTGACAGTTTCTCTATTAACATGTTCTAAATTCCATAAAATAATGGATTTAAATTGAAAATCTGCAAAAAAGTGAAATTGTGAGGTTTTACCTACACTTTCTTTAATTCCTACAGAGTTGACAGACTGTCAAAGTGCTGCTATAAATACCTTATGTCGTATATGGGGTAATATATGGGGGTGTATGACATACAGGCCCGTTAACCCCAGATGGGAACTAAAATGGTCCCTAAAAGAATTAGTGTTTGCAATTTTCTTGAAAAGTTGAAAAAAATTGCTACACCTTGTAAGCCTCTTAACTTCCTATAAAATGTTAAATACATTTAAAAAAATGACACCAGCCCAAAGGAGTCATATAGTAATTATTAGTTATAAATGTTTTTGTGTGGTTTAACTATCTCTTACACGCAGACATTTTTAAACTTTGAAAATGGCAAATTTTTCCAAATTTTCATGACATTTTGTTTTTTTTCAAAATAAATGAATTGTATGGGCCCCAAATTTATTACTAACTTAAGCAAAGTTCAAGAAAAAATCTCTGAATCCATGGATAAGAAAACCATTAAAAAGTTAATCCCAAAATCAATGCACAGTTTAATTTCAACAATGGGGCTCTGTCAGGAATTTCAAAACTGGCTGCGGTGGTAAGGGGTTAAACTGCTCTGGAGAAATGGAAGCTAAGCTGTAATTGATTGCTATGGGCAACAAAGACAGGTTTATTGTTAGACATGGCTAACAGTGGGACTGTCTTTATTGCCCAAAGCAACCAATCAGAACTCAGTTTTCATTTCTCCAGAGTAGTTTTAAAAGCGAATATTGAGGGCTTATTGGTTGCCATAGGCAACAAAGACAGTCTTAGAACTTATAAATGTGGCCCATACTTTGCAAATTTTTGACACATAAATATGCCCAAAAAATTAGAAATGCATCAAAGAAAAACATGCATAAAAAGCCCTTTCCCTTGAAATACCCACAGGTTTTTAAGCAGTCTTTTTATTACTTGTGAATCTATCCTGTGACTGTCATTTTAAAGATACAATTCATAACACATTACTGAGAACCCAACCTAAGGCAACTTGGCCCTGGCAAGCATTCTGATATATTTTGCAGGTTGCTTGATAAAATGGGTCACATCTTTTAAGAATATTTTCTGTGGATATGGTTTTCCTTGCAAATTTATTTGTATGTTGGTAAATATTTTAAGCAAAGCTATTAGGGCTTGTTCACATGGAGTATACAAGCGCTTTTAGGATCCATCTTGGGGTCGCACAGTCGGTCCCCAAGACGGATCTAAACAATTAGCAGTGAGATTATCACTGCTGTCTATGCCGAACACAGAGCGGCGTTCACAGTGCGGACCCCAAGACGGATCCTAAAAGCGCTTGTAACAAGGAGTGTATACTCCGTGTGAACAAGCCCTTATTGTAGGATTTATGTCTAATAACCATAATGAATGGTTTGACCAATGGACCAGATTAAGTTAAGATGATTGTTGGAGCAACATGGACATAATGACACTAGAGATGGGCGAATCGATTCTAACGAAGTGGAATTCGTTTAGAATTTCAGGAAAACTTCGGTTTCGGAACGAAGTCGAACTTTGGGGTACTTCGGGGTGAACGAAGTGGCTTTTGATTGATAAAATGGGGGGGGACTGCGAAGCACATGGCGGCTACATGGGGCAAAGCACTCTGGAAGAAGAAGGGATAGCCTGTATGAAATGTGCAGAGGTGAAGCAAATCAGATACCGGCGGGCTTTGGACGTCACCGCACATATAGTCCGGGGCGCGAGCCGGGAGCTCACACTCCTCTCATGTGCTCATTCAGGGCAAGGTGCTGCAATGGCTGATAGCTCTTACTGAAGAATTGATTTTTATATAGCGATTTCTGTGGGGTGTCTCAGCTTGTCTCAGAGCTGTTCTCTTAATGTTTCTATTTCTAATTTTTTGGGTATTGTGATCTGAAATCCAGTTGGTCCTGTCCATGCAGGGCTGGGGCCATTATACATTCAATATCCAAGTGGGATCTAAGCCAAGTTCCTGTTGTATTCATTTAAAAGAAACAGGTGCGTTATTACAATACAAATACCCACTTCATTTTGGGCTGCTCAATTCTATTGCGCAATTTACATCCAGGGTTAATTAAGCGTTTTTTTTTGCTGGTGTGCTGACCCAAGAACCGTTGTGTGCAACGCCAAAATATTATAAATTTTTCCTGTAGCCTAATTCACAGCAAAGGTTAATTACAACTGTATCTCTTGGTGTGTGGCGTAGAAAAACACGCAATTGTAAACACGTACAATGTACTATTTTGTGCGGCTCATTTCTTTGGCGCAATTTTACATCCAGGGGTTAACTAAGCGTTGTTTTGCTGGTGTGCTGACAAAAATAACTGTCTTTTTCAACGCCAAAATATTATACATTTTTCTCGTAGCCTAAAATTCATGTCGAAGGTTAATTAAGCCTGTTTGCTGCTTTTACACTTTAGTAAAACACACAGTGTTTTTAAAAAACGACACATTACAAATAAAATTTTTCCTGGCCATTTGTGGAGCGCAACTTTATATACAAGGGTACCCAAGCTTGTTATCTGGGTTCATTTGGAGTCAAAAACAGGGTGTATATTTATATTTTACAGAATATCATTATCAACAGTGTCTTGTTACATTTTAGAACAAAACAGTATGTCAGAGAGGAGAGGTGGCAGGCTCTTCTTACACCTGCGAGTGCTGTGGCACAAACATTCCTGGAACAGGCCCAGGTCACAGCACAGCAACCGGGGAGTCGCCAGCAGGGGTCACTCGGTGAGGCCCACAAATGCTGATTTCATCTAGCTGGCCCGCGTGTTGTTCAGCAACCAAGGTTCTTGATTGGTTGACTAGGTCATCCTCTTCCTCCCAGATGAAATCTGACACCCCACCAGGCCAAAGAGTCGGTGGGGAACCTTAGACACAACCATTAGTTGGCATGGCACGGGAGCGGGGTCAGCGGCCATCAACCTGTCCTCATCCCGCTCTGTCCCATCCGGTTCCCTCAGCCAGAGATCTTACTATGTGGTCTGGCTCTCAGCGCCATTTTTTTATATAGCGAGGGGGGGATGAACAATTTGAGGAGGCAGTCAGCAGCTACTTGGCAGCCGAAGATATGGGGCCAATATCGCCTGCTTATTGCAGTAGGCGGCAAAGTATAGATGTGGAGAGTGGCATGGGAGGTCATGTTGTGAGAGGTCAGCCTCGGACATACATGACCGTGTGATGAGGACGCGTTGACGATGAAAACACAAAATAGATGATGATGTAGTCGACCGCACTTGGGAGCGGGTGAGGCAGAGGGCTTCATCATCGTAGAGAGAGGGCGGTCTAGTTTTGCGCGTCAGCAGCAGCACAGCCAGCAGTGGTCGTGTGGCCGTGAGTCAGCAGTGATAGCAGCAGTGTGAGGTCGGGAGCACCAAGCGGCCACGGGGTAAAAAAAACCGCTTCGCAGGTCCAAGAAAAGTAGCAGGCACAGGGGACTCCTGCGAGGCAGCGGCGGCAGTAAAGTAGTCATCAGTGCGGAGGCAGTTGGCGGGTAAATCGATACTCGGGGCGGGACGGTGTGTGCAGTTCTTTGCTAAGACAACGGAGGTGCCGAATATGGGGTATATGTAGAATCTGTGGGAAGAAAGTGAGTGTGGCCAAGGGGAGCTAACGTTGCACCACGGGCCCTGCTTCAACACTGCAGCAGTCAACAATTCGGTGGCCTGGGAGAAAACGTTTGGCGTCAGTTGTGGTGGTCCATCCTGCCGCCGCAGCGAGCAAACAGCAGCAGCCAAGCAAGCGCCCAGTGGCACGCATTGCCATTTGCAGGCCAGTCAAGGCTCCACCACTCTGCATAAGGGAGCTGGTTCTTCTTTGACATCATTCCGGTCCAGATGCTCCTGCTCCTCGCTACTCATGGCGCAGCGTGTCGTTCAGCGAGGCGATTGCAAAGAGACAACAGTATGCGTCCAAACCATCTAAGGTTGCAGCAGCTGACCGGCTCCTGTCCAAGTTGTTGGTTACTGCAGTCCCTCCCTTTCCAAAAATGGTGGACTCTGCACTCGTTCAGAAACTAATGGCTTTTGCCGAGCCGAGATGGAGAGTTCCACAGCCGTAATTTCTTCTCCAAAAAGGCAGTACAGCACTTCATAAATATGTAGAACAGAAGGTGGGTCAGTCCCTGAGTTATCGGGTTTGTTCCAAGGTGCAAGGTCAGCACGTACGTCTGGCGCTGTAAACTACGGTCAGGGCCAGTACATGTCCTTTACGGCCCACTGGGTGAACTGTGCTTCTGCCCAGGCACAACCAACAACTTGGACAGGAGACGCCGCTTTCTCCTCCGTTGGTCAAAACTGCTGCACCTGCGCCTGTCGCTTCCTCCTCCTCCACCACCACACCATCCACAGCCTCCACAAGTACTGCCTCCACATACCAATGTTTAGGGCACAGCGGTGTCACGAAGTTCTACACCCTGGTTTGCCTCGGCGAACGAAGTCACACAGGGGAGGAAACTGCTCCAGCGACATGCAGCAAGAAAATCGATGTGTGGCTTTCTCGCGCCAACCTGCAAATCGAACCATGGTGACGGACAATGGAGGGAACATGGTAGTCCGCGCATGCACCGAGGAGGGGATGGTCCATGCGCCTGCATGGCGCACGTGTTCAATATGGTTGTGAAAAGGCTCCTGAGTCGTTCCACCCGATCTTCAGAACATATAGTAAAATGGCCAGGAATGTGCATGCACTTTATCCATCTCGTACAAAGCAGGAAACACCCTCTCGAGCGCGTGCAGCGGCAAAACGGACCTTCCCAAAAACACACTCTGATATGCGAATGTTTCACCGCTCGACAATACCAGGCCTGCAACCTGTTGGACCGACTGTTATGAACAGAGAAAGGCCGGATTAACGATTTTTTGATGATCCAGGCAGACAGAAGTACTCCCCTGTATAACTGGATGTCAGCAGTGCAGCTCATGCGTGACACCTGCGTTGTTGAGGCCATTCGAGGAGGCGACGTTTATTTGTCAGTCGACAGGACTACGGATGAATAACATATTCCACTGCTTCATGTCCTGGAACAGATGGCTAAAAAAATAACTGTTCTGGGAAGGGGACTGGAGACGTTGGCCGACTACATCTCGTGGCCACATGAGTAGGTCGGGGAGCGAAAGGGAAGGTGGAGGAGGAGGACCTTGGAGACAGAAGCATTGTCTGTGAAAATGGATGTGGATTTTCTACCAGTGACAAGAGAGGAGGAGCAGGAGCAGCTGGAGGAGGTGGATGAGAGATGAGGAAGGACGAGGTAGATGAACCCCCAAGCACCGTGGCAGTATACAGTGAAATGGAGGCAGGGAGGCCCTCGGAGTCCACTTGTTGCAGATGGCCCGCAGCATGCTTATTTGCCTGGTAGTGACACAGCCGAAATAGTCAGCATCCGGCAGAAGGGATGGACATCTGGTTCTCCACCTATTGGACCCTCTGCTACCGTGTCCAAAATGGGGAGCCTTTTTCCCAGCTATGGAGGGAAGACAAACTCAAATACTATTAGGGATATCCTCCGTAAATCAGTTGGCTGCTGCCTATGTGCGGCATCGTCCCTCCTCGCACAGGTCTGACCGGGGGGTTCCTCCAGCTCTCACGTCCTACGGTGCGGCTGCTGGGGGAAGGTGGGGTGGGTTAGGAGCAGTTACGCTCCTATCAGTAGTAACCTAGGTCTGGGATGTTCACTGATGAGCAGCTTCCTTCACCCGCCCTAGTGAGGAGGGCAGTCGCCGAGCAAGCAGCTAGCAGGACTGGAGCAGTCCCTGAACCAACAGGTTGTGGCCTACTTGGACAGCACTCTGCCACCTCAGTTAGAAGGGATCCGCTGGAATATTGGGCAGCCAAACTGGATGTGTGGCCGCAACTTGCCGAGTTTGCAGTGGAGAAGAATGTCCTGCCGGCAGTAGATGTGGCATCAGAGCAGGTGTACAGTGCGGCAGGGGGGCCATCGTTTACCCCAGGAGTACCCGTTGCCACGGGAAATTGTGGAACGAATGACTTTGTCAAGATGAATAAGGCGTGGATCGGCCAGGATTTCCACACACCAATGCCTTAGGCGTCAGTCGGTTCACTACCTGCCTCAGCAAACTATTCTGATGCCGCCACCGCCTGATGCCACACACTGCTGACAGTTTCTCCATCTGCCTACCACCATCTGTTACAGGGACTGGTATTGCCACCCACCTCAACACTGTGTCGATTGTGCCAATCTATGACCTCATGCTGCTTGCTGCTGTTGCCGTGACATCCACACTGTGGTCCATTGTGCCACTGCTGACCTCATGCTGCTGCTGTGGCTGCTGCCATGTCTCCACACGTGTCATTGTGCCACTGCCTGACATCATGCTGCTGCCGCCGTGACCTCCGCTTTTCAGTCATTGTCCCACTCTGTGGCTTCCCCCTGTTTTAAAAATTCCAAAATTGTCTTTGGGCCCTGCCTGTTAATTGCTGCTGCTTTCGTGACCTCCCCCACTGTGGATTGTGCCCACTCTGGGGCCCTTTAATTTAAATGTTTTGGGCCCCCTCCAGAATTTTCTTTGGGCCCAAACTCCCTTGACCTCATCTGCTCCCGCCGTGTACCCCCCCTACACTTTTCCTTTTGCCCCCTCTTTTTCCCTAATGCTGTTTTGCCGCCTCCGGGAATGTAATTTTTCCCACGGCACTGATCTCAAAAATTGTTTGCTGCCGGGGACCCTCCACACTGTGTGTTTTGGCCACTCTGTTGGGCCTAATACTGTTTTCCCGCCTCCAAAAAATTGCCCTTTTGGGCCATTGCCTGACCCCCATCCCTGCTGCCCCGTGATCCCCCCAAAACTGTGGTGTTTGTGCCACCCCTGTCCCCTTTAATACTGTTTTCCGCCTCCAGAATGCATTGTCCCCATTTCCCTGATTCATCGCTCCCGCGTGACCTCCACACTGTTTTTGTGCCACTTTTGGGGGCCTAATACTTTTTTGCCGCCTCCCGAATGTCATTGTCCCACTGCCTGACCCCTAATGCTGCCGCCCGTGACCTCCAAAACTGTTATTTTTTCCCCCCCCCCCCCCCCCCCCCCCCCCCCCCCCCCCCCCCCCCCAAACACCACCCAAAACCCCAACCCCCCCCCCCCCCCCCCCCCCCCCCCCCCCCCCCCCCCCCCCCCCCTTTTTTGTTCCCCTGTGGCCTAATACTTTTTTGGCCGCCCCCCCGAATTTTTCATTGTTGCCCCCTCCCTGACCTAAATATTGCTCCCGCCGTGACCTCCAACGGTTTATTGTGCACCCCTTGGGCCAAATTTTTCTGTTTTCCCGCCCCCAAAGAATGTAATTGTGCCCCCTTTTGAATGTTTTATTTGCTGTTTTGGGGTGCCCCCTTCCCCCCCAACTTTTTAATTGTGCCACTCGGGGGGGCCCTAATACTGTTTTTCGCCCCCTCCAGAATGAAATTTGTGCCCCCGGGCCTGATCTCATCTGTGTGTGGCCCCTCCACCCTGTGTGATTTG
>JAODAL010061530.1:0-20263 GCA_025379985.1 Phyllomedusa bahiana | reverse complement strand
TTGGGGTTTTGGGTTTAGGCCCAGGCCCAAAGGAAGAGGGTTTTTTTCAGGGCCCTCTTAAAACTGTGGGGGTTTGGGTGAATTTTTCCCCTGATCGCCCGCGGTAGCATTTTCCAGAAAATTTTGGTGCTGAAAAAGGGTAAAATTCTTGTAGGCGGGGCTTTAGGGGTTCGGTTTGATTGTTTGAGTGAAAAAACCTGTATCAGCAGCAGATTGGAGGAGCGGGGTCGGGTGGGAAAGGACAGTGCGAGGGGGGTTTGTTTGTAGGGGGGTTTGCAGCGTTGGGGAAAGAGCTTTTTGGGTAGAGTGTTTTTTTTAAAACTGTTTTCCTGAACTGGGAAGGGGCAACCAGTGCAGGGGGATGACCCCGGGGTTTGGGGCATCAGTATAGCGGCTGGGGGAAAATGGACCCCTGGGCTGCTGCTTTCGGGGAAACAAAATTAAAGGGGGAATTTTGGGAAAGAGAGGGGGCCCAAATAAGCAAGATTTTTCCAGTATTTCAACCCGAAAAAGAATAAGAGAAAATGAAAAATTTGGGAAGTTTTTTCCCCCATTTGAGAAAACGGAGGGTTTTTGGAGATTTTTCTTGAGGGGGAAAGGTGAAAAGGAAAGGGGGCCCAAGGGATTGGATAAAAATGGGGTAAAAAGGGTCAGAAAAAAATCTAATATAACCCCAAGCCGGGCGGGCCCTTTGGCCTGGGGAGAAAGGGTTTTTTTCCACATACAGAAACAGAAAAAAAGCAGGGAGGGAGGGGGTTGGTTGTAGAAAGGCAGAAAGACAAAAGTTCAGTCCCGTTTGGGTTTTTTGTTTCAGATGGAGAGAGGACATGGTTGGTCAGAAAACAGCGGACAGAAAAGTCATGGTTGTTTTTGGGGAGCAGGGGCTGGAGTGATGTCACGGGAGGAAAGGGGTATAATTTGGGGATCCGCATTGAGATGGTTTCTGGAAAACCAAATTACTGATGGTTTTTTTCCCCAAAGGGGGCTGTTACAATTTAAAAAGGAGGGAAAATAGAACTGACCCCTTGAGGAACTCCAACAGCAAGAAAGGGGGGGGTTCAAACCAGAAAAAATAAAGCCCACTGAAGGAGCGGTCAAAAAGGTAGGGAAGAACCAAGCTGAGGGGGTGGGCCCCTGGGGGCCAAGGGGTGCTGAGCATGCTGGGGGGAAAAGGTTGGTGATAAACAGGGGTTAAAAATGCTGCAGAGAATCCAAAGAAGAAAGAAAAGGAGTATTTTCCCTGAGATTTTGTTTTGGGGTTTCATTTGAGACTTTAAAAAAAGGGCCCAGTTTCCCGTGGAGTGAAAAGGGGTTGGGGGAAAACCTATTGCAGAGGGCCCCAAAGGAGAGTTAAAGGGAGAATAGCGGATTACCCAGAGTAGCCCAAAGCGTTCCAGGATTTTTACAAAATAAAGGGGTTTTGGTTAGAGACTTTTTCGGTTTTTTGGCACCCCAAAAGGGGGGCCCAAAGAGGGTTTTTTTTTTTAGAAAAGGGGTTAAATGGGCCGTTTTGAAGGAAGATAAAAAAGACCCCAAAGGGGGGAAAGAGAGAGAGGTTACAATAAAAGAAAGGGTTTGAGAGAGGAATTTTGGAGAAATGGGGGAAACGGGACGAGGTGGGATAAATTTGGGGGTCATTTTAAAACCCCATGGGGTGGGGGGGGGCCAAAAGGGGAAACCCCCCGGGCCCCTTTCTTCCTCGGGTCGCGGGGTCAAGGGGCCCTGGAAAAAAATTAGAAGGTGAAAAGGGGGGGGAAAGGGTTTTAAGTATTATTTGGGGATTGTGATGTGATTTTTTTGCCCGGATTTTTTTAAATTTTTGTTTTTAGTGAGAGGGGGCCCAGGCTTCAGCACAGGGGCGTCAGGGGCTGGAGCCTGGCTTTGGGGCCTTGGGAGGGAGTGGAAGGTTTTTCAAAGACGTTTTTGGGGAAAATTTGGGTTTTTTTTTGCCCGTGTCGGCCCGGGGGGTTCTTGGGGCCCACAGGGAAATAAATTTTTGGGGGGGCCCCCCGGGTACTGTACAGAAAAAATTCCCGGGCCCCTTGGACATAAACGCGCCCATTTTTACCACAAAAATTCAGTGTGCAAAACAGAGCTGTATGGTTATTTAAAAATACCCAAAAAGGAGTAACACTTTTTGCATTTTTTAACAAAATAAAATGGGACACAGGGCTAAGTGCTCCATCCATATCCCCCTCCCCCAAATAAAATTTCCCCCTCCACCCACATACAATATCCCCCTCCACCCACTTTACAATACCCCCCTTTCCACCCACATACAATTTTCCTCACCACCCACATAAAATATCCCCCTCCACCCCACATACAATTTCCCCCCTCCTCCACCCGCATACAACGTCCCCCTCCACCACCCGCATACAACGTCCCCCGCCACCCCCCCGCAAACAACCCCCCCCCCCACCCCCCCATACAACGTCCCCCTCCACCCCCCCCGCATCCAAACGTTTCCCCTCCACCCACCCGCATAAACCCATTCCCCCTCCCCCCAAACCCAGCATCCCAAAATCCCCCTCCACCACCCGCATAAAAACACCCCCCTTTCCACCCCCCCGCTTTTACAAAAATTCCCCCCCCACCCCCGGCCCATACAACATCCCCCCCACCCCCCATTACAAAATCCCCCCCACCACCCCCCTACAACATCCCCCCCCAAACCCCCCGCTTACCAACATCCCCCTCCACCACCCGCTTACAACACCCCCCTCCCCCACCCGCATACAAACTCCCCCTCCACCACCCCTTCCCAACTTTCCCCCTCCACCCCCCGCATACAACCTCCCCCTCCACCACCCGCATACAACATCCCCCTCCACCACCCGCATCCCACATCCCCCCCACCCCCCATACAATACCCCCCCTCCACCCACTTACAAAAAAACCCCCCTCCACCCAAAAACAATATCCCCCCCCCCCCACATACAATATCCCCCTCCCCCCCATACAAAAAACCCCCTCACCCCACATACAATATCCCCCCCACCCACATAAAAAATTTCCCCCTCCACCCCATACAATATCCCCCTCCCCCCCACATACACTACCCCCCCCACCCCACATACAATATTCCCCCTCCCCCCAACATACAAAAATCCCCCTCCCCCACAACAAAAATCCCCCTCCCCCACTTTAAATATCCCCCTCCCCCCACATACAATTTTCCCCCTCCCCCCAAACATACAATATCCCCCTCCATTTTTCCTTGGTAAACCCCCTTTCCCCCACCTTTCTAAAATTAAACGCCAGCAAAAAAAGGGTAAAAGGGTTTTAACCCCTATAAAAGGGGTAAAGGTGTTCCCCCCAAAATCTTACAATCGGGGACACATGAAACCCACAACCCCAAACCAAAAAAGAGCCCACTTTAGAGGCCCAGAACCAGCTAAGGTTCCCCATCACATTACAATATAAAAAAATAATCCCTAAAAATGAGGGACTCAGTGGAACCCCATTTTAGGAGTCATTCTTTTTCCCTTCTCTTCTGCATCGTTACCCCCCGCCATGGGGGATTGCCCCGGGCCCCACAAACCATCCCGGCAAAATTATAAAAAAATTATCTTAAATCCCAATTTTTCCTGCATTTTTTTTACCTATTCCCCCCCCTCTTTTCAAATTTCCCCGGGGCGTGGGAGTCGGGTAAAACCCAAAAACTTAGAGGCCTATTTACCCAAAAAGGGGGTTGGAGGGGGGGGGAGGGGCCCCAAAGGTAACTAGATAGGCCCTATTTAGGTTGTATGCCCCCCGCTGGATAAGTTGGTAGGCCAGCCCCAGGTTGGTTGGTGGGTTCCTAGCCATGGGTGGGTAGGTAGATAGATAAGCAGGTAGATAAGCAGGCTACAGTTATGCAAGTTGATGGGCTACAGTTAGGTTGGTGGACCCCAGTTAGTTAGGCTGTAGGTAGGTGTTGGTGAGTTCCAGTTAGTTAGGCTGTAGGTAGGTGGTTTCCCCCAGTAAGGTAAGCTGTAGGTAGTTATGGTCCCCTTTATATAGGCTGCAAGCAGTTAGGGACCCCCTTTAGGTAGTATACAGGAAGTTAGGGGTCTCCTTTAGGTACTATACAGTTAGGGGTCTCCTTTAGGTACTATACAGTTAGGGGTCTCCTTTAGGTAGTATACAGGTAGTTAGGGGCCTCCTTTAGGTACTATACAGTTAGGGGTCTCCTTTAGGTAGTATACAGGTAGTTAGGGGCCCCCTTTAGCTAGTGTGTAGGTAGTCAGGGCCCCCTTAGTATTTAGGTAGCCAGGGCCCCCTGTAGGTAGTCAGGGCCCCCTTTGTAGTCAGGGCCCCCTTTGTAGTCAGGGCCCCCTTAGATTGCCAGGGCCCTCCCATGTAGGTAGCAAGGATCCCCCTTGTTGCCAGGGCCCTCCCATGTAGGTAGCAAGGATCCCCCTTGTAGTCAGGGCCCCCCTGTAGATAGCCAGGGCCCCCCTGTAGATAGTCAGGGCCCCCATTGTATAGAGGGCCCCCCCATGTAGTTAGCCAGGGCCCCCCTTGTAGTCAGGGCCCCCTATAGGTAGCCAGGGCCCCCCTCTAGTAGTCAGGGCCCCCCTCTAGTAGCCAGGGCCCCCCCCTCTAGTAGCCAGGGCCCCCCTATAGGTAGCCAGGGCCTCCTTTGTAGAGAGGGCCCCCCATGTAGGTAGTCAGGACCCCCTTTGTAGCCAGGGCCCCCCTTTGTAGCCAGGCCCCTTATAGCCGGGCCCCCCTATAGTGCCAGGGACCCCCTCAGAGTCAGGGCCCCCCCTCTGGTTTCCAGGGCCCCCCTCTAGTAGTCAGGGCCCCCCTTGTAGCAGGGCCCCCCTTTTGTTCCCAGGGCCCCCCCATGTAGGACAAGGGCCCCCCCTTTTTTGCCGGCCCCCCTAGAGCGGGGGCCCCTGTGGGTACCCGAACCCCCCTTTTTTCAGGGCCCCCTGTAGATAGCCGGGCCCCCCGTAGGTAGTCGGCCCCCCTGTAGGTAAGCAGGGCCCCTTTGAGAGGGGCCCCCCATGTGGGTACCCAGGCCCCCCCATGTATTTAGGGGGGCCCCCCATGTAGCCAGGCCCCCCTTTTTTACCAGGCCCCCCTTTTGTAGCCGGGCCCCCCTTTTTGTACCCAGGGCCCCCCTCTAGTCCGGGCCCCCCCTTTTTTTACCAGGGCCCCCCTCTAGTAGCCGGGGCCCCCCTCTAGTAGCCAGGCCCCCCTTAGTATTGGGGGGGCCCCCCCTTTTTGTAGCCAGGGCCCCCCCCTTTTTGTTGCCTGGGCCCCCTTTTGGAGCCTGGCCCCCCCCCTTGTACCCGGCCCCCCTTGTTGTTGGGGGGCCCCCCCTAGTAGTCAGGGCCCCCCCTTTTTGTAGCCAGGGCCCCCTTTTTGTAGTCAGGGCCCCCCTTTTTGTAGTCAGGGCCCCCTTTTTGTAGTCAGGGCCCCCCTTTTTGTAGTCAGGGCCCCCCTTTTTGTGCCGGGCCCCCCCCTAGAGTCGGGGAAAACCCCTTTTGTAGCCGGGCCCCCCCCTAGTATTTCAGGGCCCCCCTTTTTGTACCGGGCCCCCCCCTAGTAGTCAGGGCCCCCCTTTTTGTACCAGGCCCCCCTAGTGTCGGGGCCCCCCTTTTTGTACCCAGGGCCCCTGTGGGTGTTTAAAAAAAAAAAAAAAAAAAGTCCTTCCCGGGTGGGGCCCCTGCTCCGGCCGCTCCGAGGTCCGTACTGCCCCCCTCATAGGGGCGCGGTGAAGTGACTCACCGCGCGCCTATCAGCATAGGGGCCCGGCCCCCGGCAGGCAAAGGCCCCTAGCGTCTTCAGCTGCCGGGGGAGGCAGCACGCAGCGCTAGTGGCGCTGTGCCCCGACCCCGCGAACCCCGGGAGTGGGGCTTAGTCCCGGCTACCAGGCCCGGTCTGGGGGCGCTCGGGTTGCAGGCCCCGGGGTCCAGGGCCCGGTTTGCGCGGCGGGCCCCCCGGGAGCGACGGCACTGCCTCCGGGGCCCACAGCGGCTCGGGGGGGGCCCACCGGGGGTTTCCCCCCCGGCCCCCCGGGCCCCCAGTCCGAGCCTGAGTTTGAGTGGGGGAGGTGAATTTTTTTGTTTGGCACGTGGGGGGCAGTGTTAATCCCGAGCATGAAATTTTTATGGAGAAAGTCTGCAGGTAGCTTTTGACTTTTTCCACACCGCTCAGCACACCCGGAAAAACGTGGAGAAAAAATCTGGGTGTGTGCCAAGGGCTGGGGCGTCTGACTTGGTGGTGCGGTGTGGATGGTCCAACATGTCCCGGGGGGTTGTGAGAGTTTCATTGTAACGTTTTTACAGCCTGGTCAGGCAGGAGAGGGAGGAGATTGGGGGCATGAAGACTGTATGGTGTCGTGAGTTCCCGATTTTTAATGGAGGGGTATTTCGGAATGTGTGATGACAGGTTTTGTCCCCGAGAAAGGGGGAGAATTAGTGATAATGAAGGGATAAGGTTTGGTCCAAAAAAGCATAAGGGGAAATTATGAAGTTAGAAATTGAGGAAAGATGACAGAAGACCAGATCCAAGAGTTCCCCTCCTTGTGGGTTGGGGGCAGTAAATGCAGAGGCAAGAAAGGGGGGAGGTTAATGAAAGAAACTGTGAGGGAGAAGGAAACTGGGGTCATCAATGGGGAGTTGAAATCACCCCTGATGGGGGAAAGGGATTCATTTGAGGGAAGTTGGGAGCCCGGCGGCAAAAAAGATCCGAAAATGGCGGGAAGCCGGGGGTTGGACAACTGCGACTCTGATGGAAAATGGCCGAAAGGGTATGAGGGTGTGGACCTCAAAGGAGGGGAAAGTGAGGGAGGGTGCAGGGGGAATGACCTGGTAAGTGCAGTGTGGAGAAAGGAGTATGCCAACTCCTCCACCCGGCCTGTTCTCAGGTCTGGGGGTGTGGGTGAAGTGTAGCCCACCATAGGTGAGAGCGGCAAGGGAAGCGGTGTCAGATTGCTGGAGCCATGTTTCTGTGAGGGCTAGCAGGTTGAGGGAGTTGGAGAGAAAAAGGTCATGAACAGCAGTGAGTTTGTTGCAGACGGATCGGGCGTTCCATAGAGCACACTTAAAAGGGGCAGAAAAAGACGTACAGCGAATAGCAAGCAGGTTAGCAGGGTTTCTATGGGAGGCAGAGGAGGAGGTGGGATGAGCAGTAAAGGAGGGTGGGCCGGGGTTAGGAGAGATGTCCCCTGCAGCAAGAAGCAGGAGAATGAAAAGAGACAGCAGATGGTTCAGTGATGAATATGAGTGGCGTTTGTGCAGTAATATGTGAGCTGGAGGTTTGGGGTGGTTGAAGAGGGAAAATAGCGTGTGGGATGAGTACATAGGTGAGGGAAGGAGAGAGGAGCTTATGTGGATAAAATTGTCTGAGGGCAAGATAGGGTGGTAAGATAGGAGGCAGATGGCTGCAATGTAGATAGTAATAGCAAGTGTGGGCTAGTGGAACAGCCGCATTGTATTTACTCAGTAAAATCATATGTGTGACTTATTATTGTAAAGCATTCTGTTGCATCCTGGTGTTTGGCCACAAGATGGCACTGTCTCTGGAAACTGTTGCATGCAAATGATAGACATGTGACTAGAGACATGTGACTGGAGGCATGAGGGTGCGGCCATTTTGGGAAGAACAAAAAAGACAAAGAGAAGGCAGGAGGGAACAGATGCTGGTGAAGATTGACTGAACTTTCCTGCTTCGTTTGGGCTCAAAAGTGTGAGAACTCCCAAAGAGAGAGAAGTGTAACTGTGCGCACTGAAGCTGTTGTCAAAGAAAGCCCACGAAGGAAAGTACACTCTGCAGAGACTGAGAGAAGCGACTACATCTTGGATGCCGACTTCAACAGCAGGGATCATCACCCAGAGCAGCAACTGCGGCCATCGAAAAGGTTACCTGGGTCAAAGGAAAGCGTGCACGCCAACAAAACTAGGACTGTGTGCAGGCCTGTTAGTCTACTTAGGACAGATTTGGTTTCAGGCCAAAGGTGTTTATCCAACTACGCCTCCTGATTCGGGACATTGGATGGGGCTTGTTATAGAACTGTTATTTATGCAACCGGTTCGCATGTGAGAGGATCTGTTTTATGTGTATATGTCTGGGGATAGCGGGTAGAGCTGGTTAAATTGGAAGCGTCTGTGCCCCACCGCCGCACGCTTTTGAACTGCACCACACACGATTGTTCCTGTCCTTGTATGGTATTAAAAGGTAGCGGGTGTTCGGCCTTTCTGAACCCCATGAGTAGGTAAACTGATCGTGCATCCAGAGGACACACTCTCGGCGGCGCGCTGTGTGGCACAGGGGCCTTGGTTACCACTTTGTACATGTGTGTTTGGGGAGTTGTTCACAATGCTTTTCTGAAAAGTTCAGTAAACTATGGGTTGTTGAACTGGTATTGGAGTCGTTTTCTTCGTCCGCAACTTCGCTGTATTCCGGGAACCCTACCTCGGTGCTCGGCTTACACAAGCATGGTAATTAAGGAGTATGCAAAGAAGTGCAGCTACTTACAAAAAGGCGAGAGTCCCTGCTCCCTTATGCTCACTTCTGGCTCAATTCTGGGATAATTCTGAGGATTGCCACTTAGAAATTTGGCACGTGAAATTTGGCCCACAGACCTCAGTCCACAGACAACAGCTCTGCAACTTATACTCAACTATGATGAGTTCAAATTGAGCATTAGGGCCTTCAGGTGTCGTAAATGGGGGGAGCTACAAATAGCTCTGCACAAAGCAGACACTTCAAGGGGAATATTTGGGATTGATGGCTACACAAATAAACACAGGATAAATTATGGAAGACAGAGCTGGGCCAAAATATCTAGACAAAAATGTACCATTTAAACAAGGCAGAGACAATTAGACATTTAGGGCGACATGTATGAAGCTCGCCGGGTCGGGGCGCGCTTTTCCGCTAGGTTTCCGGCGAAATCTGTGCCTGATTTATGTCGGGGCCGGGGCACGCTCATACATCCTATGTAAAGTCCGCCGTGCCTCGCCAGTGTGTTAGGCCCAGTGCGGGGACTGAGGCGCAATGCGGCGCTGCACCGAAGATTCGCTGTCCGAGGAGGTGCACTCGTACATGCGGGGAAAAGTTGCCTGCGCCTCGCCAGTGTGTGGGGCACAGTGCGGGGACATGGGCGCAGTGCGGGACTTAGGCGCCGTGCGGGACTGCGCCGAAAATCTGTTCCGATTGGGGAGACAGGCTGGAGACAGCGAGAAATCATTCCACATGTCCGTGCGGAGTTTTGAATAAAAAAATCGCCTTTATAAAGGCGTTTAAGATTCTCAGAAAAGGAGCTGAAACCTTAAAAATAAAAAATACATAAAAACAAAATCACTTTCCAATATCCATAATTCAAGAATTAGGATATAGGAAATTAGGGGAAATACAGTAATTCAAATTCTGAAAGCTTTTTATTGGTCGGCATAAACCGGCCCAATAGAATAGAAAGGACAGTGAACCATTAAAACCTATGGAGAACTATTGAACAATCAGAATTCAAAGGCGGGACAGTTCAAAATACAGTAAAAATGCAGAAAAGAGCTGATTGGTTGAGCTAGCGGGGGCTTGGCTAGCTCAGCCAATCAGAGCTCTAGCTACTTCTCCCATTGTAGTCTATGGAGAGATCGGCACCATGCAATCTCGGCTCTCAGCGCCGCCGTTAGGCATGGAGTATGAATAAAAAAATCTTTTTGATTAAGTGTAAAACATTATCAGATAAAGCGCTGAAACCTTCTTCAAAAATAAAGCACTTAAATCCCTAACAACGCGTTTGTCGCCGAGACCGGCGCTACATAAGGAATTGCAATAGAGAGAATTGCCAGGAAATACAGTAATTCAAATTGTTTAAGCTATTCTCATTGGTCGGCATAAACCAGCCAATCAAAATAGGAGCGACAGTTTCTAGTTTCATGTTTCATAGTTTGAAAAGGTAAAAAAAAGAAAAAGTCGTATCTTTTTCAGCCTGTTGTGCCAAGGTGTTGATCCGGGAAGGCAAAAACCCCCAATGGGTAAAAGCCAATTTGTCCTCATTTCAGGGAAAAAACCCCTTCCTGCTCCAATTGGCAATCAGAAACCCCTGGTCAAGGACCTCTCTTGAATCTATCACTATTTGTTATATTTTACGCCCCCAAAATGCACCCAAAACCCTTTTTTAAAACTCGGTTATTAAATTTCCCTGCCCCAGTCCCTTGGCAGAAATTCCTAGTCTCCTGCTCTTACGTAAAGAATCCCTTTTATGTTTATGTAGAATTTTTCTTTTTCTCAAGACGTAAAGGATGCCCTTGTTCTGTAAGCCCGTGTATAAAAAAAATCTTGGGAGGATCTCTATATTGACCTTTGGTATTTAAACATATTTATTTTTTGTCCCCCGAAGCCGCTTTTCTCTAAACTAAATAACCCTAATCTTGCCAATCTTTCTGTGTACTGTAGTACACCCAGTACTTTTATTATTTTTGTTGCCCCCCTTTTGTACCTGTTCAAGTCACAATGTCTTTCCTGTGCCTGGTCCCCCAAACTGTAAAAAATTTTCCCATGTGTGGTTAACCAGTGATTGTAAAATGGGAGAAAAAATGTTTTCATCATGTGCATCTATCCCCTTTTAATGCCCATGATCTTTTTTCTTTGGCTGCTATGGGAAAAAATGCCCAATTTAGAATGGAGCGAAAAAGACCCTTTTATTCCTATGGGAAGTTTTGACCAATAAAATCCAAGGCGGGACAGTTCAAATCGTAAAAATACAAAAAAAGGCTGTTGGCTGAGTAGCGGGGGGCTTGGCTACCCCAACCCCCAATTTCAGGCGCGAGCTCTTCTCCCTTGTGTCTTGGGAGAGCGGCGCATGAAATCTGGAGGCTCAGCGCCGTGCGGCATGAAGTTTTTAAAAAAAATCTTTTTGTTTAAGTGTAAAACTTTTAAAAACATAAACAGCTAAAACCTTCTGTAAAAATAAATCAGTTAAAACCCCGAAAAACGCGTTTGTGTCGGGGGACCGGGCAAATAGGGAAATTGCAATAGAGGAATCGCCGGAAATACAGTAATTTAAATAAGAAATTTAACTCTTTGATTGGTTGACATAAACCAGCCCAATCAGAATAGGGGGAAAAGGCCCATTTATCCTAGGAGGAGAATTGCCCAATCAGAATAGGAGCGACAAAAGACCCATTAAAACCCTATGGAAAAATTGACCAATATATTCAAAGGGGGGACAGTTAAAATACGTAAAAAAGGCAGAAACGAGTGTTTGGGTTGAGCTAGTGGGGGGCCTTTTGGCTTAGCCAATCGGGAAACGGGAGTATTTCTCATAGAGTTCTAGGGGGAAAAAGAAATTCAGAGCGGTCTTGGATTGGTAAGTTAAAAGAGGCGCCGTTATTTGGCCCAATGGGAGAGCGAGCGCGCTCCTATGGGTTTGTCCGTGTGTTATAAAAAGAATAATTATGGGGGTAAAAAAAAAAAATTTTAAATAAATAAAATCTGTTTATTTCTTTCTTTTGTTGACCCTACTATTGACCCTTGGATAACGAAAAAAAAGAATAAAACCTGATTTTATTGTTTTTAATATTTATTTTTCGTTACCCCCATTATTTTTATTCATTTTATTACAATGGGGAAACTTTGCGTTTATAATTTGATTGGCATGTACAGTTTTATTTCAGATTGCATTAGAAAAAACCCCTGGAGGCGCTCGCTCTCCCATTGGTCCAAATAACGGCGCCCCTTTTTAACTTGCCCAAACACAGAGCTTGTCGGAATTTCTTTTCCCCCTAGAACTCTATGAGAAAGTGTCGACTTGATTGGGTAAGTGGACGAGCCCCCCCCCGCTTAACCAAAAGCTCGTTTCTGCCTTTTTACTGTTTTTGAATGCCCGCCTTTGGAAAATGTTGGTCAATTTTTTCCTAGGTTATAATGGTCCCCGTCGTCCCCTTTGATTGGTCAATTCTCCTCCCTAGGTATAATGGGCCACTGTTGCTCTATTTGATTTGGTGGTTTATGCCTACCAAAGAGAAAAGGTTAAAAAAATTTGAATTACTTATTTCCCGGCAAAATTTTCTCTTTGCAATTCCTTATGTGCGCGGGGCTCGGGAAAAAACGCGTTGTTTTGGGATTTAAGGCTTTATTTTTGAAGAAGGTTTAGCGCTTTATCTGTAATGTTTTTCAATTTAAAAAAAAATTATTTTTTATTCATATCCATGACGCACAGCGCTGAGCCCCAAAATTGCATTGCGCCCATTCTCCATAATAAAAAGGGGGAAAAAGCTCACGCTCTGATTGGTGGTATGCCAAGCCCCCGCCGCTTAACCAATCAGCTCTTTTCTGCCTTTTTACTGTATTAGAACTGTCCCCCCCTTGGATTTTTATTGGTTCAAAAATTTCCATAGGGTATAATGGGTTTTTTTTGCTCCCCATTTGATTGGGGGAGCTAGCCAAGCCCCCCGCTGTCAACCAATAGTATTTTCTGATTTTTACTTATTTTGAACTGTCCCCCCGTTGATTCTGTTGGTCAATCATTCTCCTTGGTTTTAAAGGTTCACTGTCGCTCCTATTCTGATTGGCCGGTTTATGCGGCCAATGGAAACTTTTAGAATTTGAATTTCTGATTTCCCGGGAATTTCAAATTTTCCCATTTCTTGTATTGCGCCGTTTTAGATTTTTGAAAGGACAATGTTTCGACAAGTTTTCCCCCTTTCTAAAGGCGTTTTTTCGGATTCTATCCCGCTGCACGGAGCGGAGCGCCCGGGTTTCGCGGATCTTCTATCTGCTTTCCCGCATGTTCTGTCTCGTTCACTTCGCCGCCGCCCGGAGCTTTTTGACAAAAAAACCAGGTCGCCCGTCGGAGCTGCCGAGCGCTGCACTGCGCCCTCGCTTTGCGATCGCGATGACATGCCTCGGGGTTTTGAGCGCCGCGTTCCGCCCTGGAAGCCTACACGCGCCCAAACCCGGGCCCTTGCCCGCCCCTTCATGCGGGGGGCAGTGAAAGTGGGGAACGCGGCCTAACCTCATCCGTGTCCCAAGGGGGTTTTGGGGCCCGGGGGGCGCAGGTCAGAACAAGTTGAACAAAGTAAAAAGTTTATTTTTTCGGGGGCCCCCCCCGTAGAAAACCTTGTTGTGTAGAGTACGATGGATTTTCAATTTTAGGTTCGAGCGTGGTACGTTGGATTTTCGTTGTATTCAAAATACTGAATCCACTGAAAATCCGACGAAAATCCAGTGCTGTGTAGACATAGCCTTAAACATGTAGGCAAAAGTAAATAATGACTTTTGCTTCTCTTCAGAGTCAGGAGTAGGTCTTAGTAGATCTAGTCATCTGCTTTTGGACACAAGCTTCACTAGTTACCGAACACCTCTTTTTACTCTTACAGGCTGCAGCATGGGCCGGTGGTGTGTACTCCCCGTTGTGTTTCTTATCATGAAAAACCGGGGGAATTACTTATTTTCTGACAAACTTTTTTTTCTTTACAGATCGTGCCTTTGCATGCGTTTACCAAACCTACACCACTGATGTCACTTTAACAGGATTCAACAAGAATAGCAGAGCTGATATGTCAATCACTGCTGTAGAACCACCCACAGCCTGAACGGGAAGTGGGAGCCTAAAGCTGGAAGTGTCTGTGTGAAACAGCATGGTGGGATAACCCCTTTAAACATGTAGGCAAAGGTTACCAAATACATTGCTGTCCTGATTTTGTTTCCTTTCAGAGCTTTAAGGGCATGTCCCCACGGCACGGGATTTTGGCCGGTTTTCCAGACGGTTTTCGGTCTTGCAGACCGTCCGAAAAACCAGCCACAAACGAGCACAACAGGGCTCTATGGAAAATCAGTGCAGCAGTCCCCACATTTTTTCCAAAAAAGATTGAACATGCACTTTCTTCCGTCCGGTTTTCGGCCGGAATATGTGCATGTCAATGGGAAAGGGGAGGACTTTTCTCCAATATGCCAATTGCTGCTGTAGAACCATCTACAGACTAACTAGGAAGTCGGAGCCTAAAGTTGATTGTGTAGAGCAGGCTCTGTGAAACAGCATGGTGAGAACATTCATTTTAGTATGTGGTTATTTTCCGATTTTCTGTTTTTCTATCCCTGTAATTCATTGAACCACTTGCTTAGCAGTGGAGTTAATGTTTTAATGACCACTAACCCTAAAATATAAGTTGCATTCTGTAAAGTGCTGCTAATAACACCCTCTAATGTATTTATGAAAGTTTCTTGACTTGAAATGTTTTATGGTTTAAGTGAAGTGGAAACTATTGTTCTGCTAAACTGCTAAAAGGCGCTGGCTGTATTGTCCTTCAGAGGGATTAATGACACTACTGTGCAGAAGAAGAAATATGTTCATGATCACAACTTTATCACAAATATCTTATCTCTATCTTTTTCATATACTCCTGAAAGTTTTTGCAGTAAAAAATCAAGCACCCAAATCATTTTAAATCCAGTTCACTAACCCCATTATAACCAGAGGGTTTTATACCTCTGTGGTGCGTTTCATTTTCTTGTAATATATGCACATAAAGATGTGTATTTTTTGTTAGCTTTATCATAGTCCGGAGGTTCATAATGCTACTGTTTTATGTTGAAATCAGACTACAAAAGTTTGGTCAGACTGGTCCATGTCAGCTTAAAAGATGAGGACTTGTTGTTTATTGTTCATTCACTTTCTAAAGTTAAGTACATTTCAATATAGTCCTCTATTTCTCTTAACGGATCACAAGAAGAAGGAGAATAAGGACTAGAAACAGTCAGGGATCTGGGAGAGTAGAAAGTTAATGTCTAGACTGGAGATGTAAAGTTGGGTGTCGTCAGCATACAGTTGGTATTGAAAGCCATGTGACTCTATGATCTGACCCAGGCCAAGGGTGTAGATAGAGAAGAGCAGGGCACGCAGGACTGACCCCTGGGGAACACCAACATAGAGGGGACCAGAGGAGGAGGTGGTGCGAGAGTGAGAGATGCTGAATGTCCGATCAGAGAGGTATGAGGAGATCCAGGACAGTTCGTGATACTGAGGGATGAGAGGATTTGTAGTAGGAGGGAATGGAAAGGCAGAGACAAGTCTAAGAGAAGAAGCACAGAGTAGTGCCATGAGGTTTCAGCGATTACTTAGTCATTGGTGATTTTGATTAGGGCAGTTTCTGTAGAGTGGTGGGATCGGAAACCAGATTGCAGTGGGTCAAGATAAGATTTGGAGGAGAGATGGAAGGACAGGTCAAGGAGTTTAGACGCAAATGGAAGCAGCAAGATGTGGTGATAGTTGGACAATGAGGAGGGGTCAAGAGATGGTTTCTTAAAGATGGGGGTGATGGTAGCATGTTTAAAGGAGGAAGGGAAGTTACTAGAGGTGAACAATAGGTTGAAAAGATGGGTGTAGGCTTGGATAATGACAGCACTAAGGTCTGGGATGAGGTGGGATGGCAGTGGGTCAAGACTACAGGTAGTGTGGTTGGATTTGGAGAGTAGAGAGGAAAACTTGCCATGAGTGACAGTGGAGAAGCATACTCTATTACTATCAAAATAATGTAAAAATTTTCAAAATTCAATATGTTGGAGATATCCGCTATTTGCATCTGAGCATGAACAAAATGCTCCATGTTTATGAAGGTGCATGCAAGCACATTCAGATCCACTGTGTCTATTTTTTGATGGATACAGGTACCCAAGTATTCTTCACTTGTTTAAGTACGCTCGCCATGTCAGGTAGCCCCAGAGAAAAAAATCAGACAGTGCTAAATCCAGCAAAGATGGCCACCAAAGTCTTGTGGAGATAATCTGGTCATCGAAGAAAGACTGTATTTAAGACTTGATGATACATGATATATGGTACATTGCACCAGCATGCTGGAAGTAACCCATGGTCCCCTCCTCATTGTCTACCAACATTTTTTTTTTGTCTACTGGCTAGTTGGAAAGTTATTCACACTTTAATCAGGTAGCACAGTGGGACCCCTGAACATCCTCAATGAAATTAGGGAAGGAGGTTGTCACTCAGGATTCTACGGTACATGGCTCCAGCCATTCTACCATTGATGTAAACTTGTCAGTGGGCAAAGTTACACAAACAGCAAGGGATCAAATAATTATTTCCTTCACTGTATATATATATTATATATATAATTGGTATCGCCATGTCTATAAACGTCTGATCTATTAAAATATAACATAATTTATCCCATACGCTGAACATCATAGAAGAAAAAATATCCAAATGCAAAAAAGGCTGTTTATTTGGTCATTTCACATCCCCTAAAAAAAATTATATAAAAGTGATCAAAAAAGTTGCATCTATCCCAAAATGGTACCAATAGACGGTACACTTCACCCTGCAAAAAATGTACCATCACTCAGGTCCATATGTGGAACTAGAAAAAAGTTATTGGAACTGGAAGTAAGACTGTCTAATGTCAAGTCTATAATTACCATGAAAGGTTCTGTTGTAAAACTACACAGTCAAGACACATTATTATGACCAGGAGCTAATATTAAGCATAACCACCATGTGCAGTATAGACAGCAGCTAAATGGGCTGAGAGTGACTGAATAATTTCCTGGGAGGTTGTCACAGGTAACGGGAGCCATGCTGACTTGAGTGCATGCCTCAGCTGCGGGAGGGTATGTGGGACAGGATCCACAGAAGAAACGTTACCATTGAGTTAGTGTCACAGATGCCTTGTAGTACTTGGAAGTTTTGATCATGCTCTTCTAATCAATGTTGGACATTTATAGCTGTGTAAAATGTTGCATTGTCTTGCTGGAAGATGCCATCTGCGCTAGGTAATAAAATCAGTAAGTTGGATCTATGAGATCTGCAAGGATGGATTTATAATATTGCCTCCACTAGCTTGAGATCTTCCAGCAATGGTTGCAGAGTGTTTGTTCTCTGATGTTTCTTGTCTGGCCTGCCAAAGTCTATCTGTTGGATACAACAGAAATTGTGACTCATCAGAGAAGGCAATTCTTTGCCAAACAGTGGTTCAATTGCAAATTGAAGCTTTTTCTGCCAATGTAACTTCATTAGCAGAGGTGCAGTGAACATCCATCTGCCTAATATCCCCAAACACAGTATAAATAGCTAAACTGTTATTTTAGACACATGTCTGGTAGCCCTGATTCAATGTGGTGGTGACCAGCTCCATTGTAGCGTATTGCTATCACCCATAAGCACCTTCCTAGCTGACATTTACCTCTCACATAAAGGGCACTTGGTGCCAAATGGTCCACTGAGGATACACTTTCACCACAGCAGCACACAAACAGTTTAAAGACTGCACAGTTTCAGAAATCCTGTCACCCTTGGCCTGAACGCCAATAATTATCACTTTTTGCAACCAAAAAAAAATTGCCTTTTTTCACACATAACAACAATGATGGTTATGTGTGCAGACAACCTGTCAAACACCTTATATGCCCACCAAGCTACCTCACCACACTTGAGATCCTTCATGAGCTGCTCACTGCCAACATCGAAAGTAGGAAGCGGTGATAAAAATGTGACTAAACTGTGTAAATATTTTTTGGCTCTTCATTTTATTCCTCCCGCTTTAAAGAGCCATGTTTTTTTTAGTTTCCCATTTTAATGACATGTGAGGATAAGTGTCCCTTTTAAGGTGCCATTGATTACCATAGACTGTATTATGAGATGAAATATGAAAAAATGTACTTGCGCCATGTTTGGAGGGAGGGGGGTTGTTTTTATAGTGTTCACTTTTCAGTATAAATGATGTGTTATCTGTATTCTCCAGCTTAGTATGATTCTGGCAATACCAAATATGTAGGTTTTTCATTATGATTTAGTACTTTTAAAACGATACATACATTCTCTATTTCTTAAAATTGGGCTGCAGTACCATTTTCTGCGACCAGTAACTTCTTTATTTTTCAGTTGGGTTTTTTGATTTTCATTAGGTTTCAGTGCTTGGAAGGATCGTAGCAGGGGTGTGAACACAAAAGAACGGTTTTCCCGCAGCGTCTAAATGATGAAACAGCAGGGATTGGAGATGGCTCCATTCCCTGCTCTTAGCGGCAGGTGTCAGCTGTAATTAGCAGCCGATCCCCGACTCCTATGTAGCGGACTTATTGAGTAACATTAAAAATACCGGGGTTTCATTATATGTATTATTTATGGTTTGCTTCCTGTTTACATGGATCAATTCGGGTTTTTTGGAAATTTCCATTAGGATGATTTCTTGACAAATACCTCTGATGCATGCCACTGCACGGCCATACAGTTATTGTACAGTTGTGTATACCTGCCTGATGGGTTAATAGTATTTTGCAGATATGTTTGATGCATGTAATGGGAGTTTCCCAGTGCATACCGTAAGCAGACACTGCTGCATTTAGCCTTAGAGCTGACATTCAACACAGAACATTGTGCTGCTGACCTTTCTTGGTTTTTAGAGTGCTCCATTGTGACGCTGTGTAATTGTACAGCTTTTACTGGGTAACCTGTACAATAATTCAGGGTACTGCTGAGTTATTGTGCATTTGCTTTCTCAAAGTGGTGAGAAATTTCTTTGATGGAAAAACAAAATCTTCAGGAGAGCCTATCTGTCAAGAGAAAGGACAGTACATGGGTATCTAATCCTGAGCGATGCAAAATATTCCACTAAAAATAACAATGGAGATGAAATTTTCAATGAATTGCAGAGTGTTAAAGTCCCGGGGGCGGGGGTTGCGAAGACTCTGTTGGTTTCCTCTGTTCTAAGCTGTCTTTTATTTTAAATATTTCATACCATTTCTTATGTTCATGTGTTGTATGAACTGTAATTTATATTTCATTACACTCTGAAACGAATCTTAGAGTAACACAAGCTGGTAACTACAGCTGGCACTTTCCCGCATAGAGGTAAGTTTGAGGAGGCAGCAGTGACTGATATTAAATGCAGCTTTTGTGTACCAGTATTTTGCTGTCATGTATTTTGCCCGAGAACTGATTTGTAATGTTATAGTTTTTGTGACATTATGATAAGGTGTGCGGCGAAAGGCGGCTTCCATTTAGTGAGACGTTGATGTGCTCTCAAATTGAATGACTGCGAGATTGCTGGATTGTGACCTAAGGCTTTGCTATTTAGCCACAAAAACATGCATATTTTGGTGCATTGTTATTTTCCCTTTTAACCCCCCAGAAAAACTTTTTTTAAAATGTAAAGTATGTGCCTGCAGTCTTAGTATACCTTACCACTGAAGCAATTTACCTTGTTTCTGAAGTCCAGGATTTTTCTTTAGTAAGTGATGTTGCCAATTGAAAATGACATTTCTCGAATAGCATGGTCCAAAAGGTTTGTGACCCAACTTTACAGCCTGAGGGGTACTTTTAATAATACGTTGTAAAATTTACTTAGTTTAATCTACCTTACAAAAAATTTAGACATGAAACAGGATCCAAATACCCTTTAATTGATATATTTCTTTAAAATGTGCAGAAAGCTGCTGCCCTGAGAACCACTAGCTCTTTTATTGGAAGGTTATCCTTCAGGCAGTAGTAAACTGGTGCACTCAAGGATTCTCTGTTAAGCCTCAGTGCTAAAATAATAACATCCTATTTGCAATAGGCCCCATGAGAGCAAGCTAGGAAAACCCCAAATGGAGATTCCAGTGAAACAGGCCACTTGCCACAAGGGTATTGTAGCAAGAAAATGGCTTAAAGAGAACCTATTACTACTACAAAAAAACACAAAAATGTCTAGTAAAGGTATTATAAAGGGCCGTTCACACGGCTTATTTCGGCGCGGATTGGCGGTACGGTGTGGATTTGCGCTGCAGTACGGGCCAATCCGTCGCAGTAATTACGGGATCCACCGTTTCATAGAGAACGGGGGATTCCCTTGTCCCCCCCGCTCGGCGAATCACGGGGGGGGAGGAAAATGACCCGACCCTTATCCCGGCGCAATACGCGCCGGGAAATGTAAGTCTATGGGGGGGGGCCCCGCACCCCCTTTTCAAGCCGGAATTGGAGCGATCCGGCTGAATTACGGCTTAATAAAGCCGTTTTTGAAAACCGGGGGAAAACTTTTTAAAATAATATTTAGCTAATCAGATTATTTCCCTCAGTATTACAAGGAAAAAGATTTTACATATATTGCGTCAATAAAAGAGAAAGGTCACAAGCAGGTGAGATTTCTTCCCTGGGAGGTACAAAGTTTGTGGGGGGAGCTGATTCTATACAACTTCTGAATAATAAACGACGCCTTATATGTTGTTTGTTAATCCATAGAATACAGTGGGAGGATTGATTTACCTGTTTTTTGCATAAATTCTCACAAACGAGATAAACTAAAACTGTTAAACTCTGTTATGGCCAGGGGTT
>JAODAL010061529.1:0-20264 GCA_025379985.1 Phyllomedusa bahiana | reverse complement strand
AGAAATTGATGCACGGGTTTTTGGAAAAGGACCCCTTTGGGGAAAAACAATAACAGATGTTTTTTTAAATTTTTGGGAAAGAAGGTAAAAAAAGGGAAATTTTCCCCAAAGAAGGATAAAGACAAAGATGATACTTTTTTTTGAACAAATGTAGAAAAAAAGCAATAAAGCTAAACCCAAAGAAAAATTTTCAAACAAAAAGTGAAAAAAAGTTCCATATATTGGAAAACGTCTGAACTCAAATGGTGTGAAAGGGGAATCCGGAAAAAAAAAGTGAGAGAAATACAAAATTTGCCTACCCCCTACTGATGTTTTTTATGTACAATGATTTCCCTGGGCAGGGGTTAAATTATTTTTCCCAAAATTTTTTGAAAACCATCTGTCAGACATTTTGAGCCCTGAGACAGCTAATACAAAAAAAATGTGATCGGGGAATGGACAGAAAGCCTTTACCCTGTTTTTTCCAAATTCAGTAAAAAAGGGTTTTTTTGCAGTTTATAACCCATCCCCCTAAAAGTTTTTTTGACCCAGATTGAAAAGGGGTGTCCCAAATGTCTTTCTTCGGGAAAAAGGCCTAGAAGCCACTTTAAATTCCAGGACAAACGGGCCAAAAAACCTGGCAACAAAGCAGGGATATGCCCAAATTGATAACAAAAACTATTGGCTGTGATATTTGAGATGGAGAAGTTCCATCAGTACATCTATGATCGACGAGTAACAATGCATTCGGATCATAAACCTCTGAAAAAGTATTACAAATAAACCCCAATTTAAATGCCCCAAATAACTCCCAAGAAAAATCCTTTTAATGATTTCAAAAATATTTTTTTTGACATATGCCACAATCTAGGAAGAGATTTACTGATTTAAAGATACGTAAGCAAACTTACTTACCTGTCACAAAATGGGGAAAGAGAATTACACTAAAAACCACAACTTGTGTGATTACCTTGCACCCGTCAAAAGATAAAAAAAACAAAAACAGATGGCACAGGGAAAAAATTAGAACTCCCCCGATTTTAAAGACTGTCATCGTGCGGGTTTGGGCCCAAAAGTACAAGCAAAAAGCAAAAAGGGAATTTTTTTCCTTTTTCCACATAAAGATGTTTTTGAGAAAAGGGCTGTTGTATCAGAACCCCTCAGAAGAGACATAATGAATAAAAAAAGCACTCTTCTCAAATTAACATGGAAGAATGTTCTACATTGACCCCGGAGAATCTAGTATTTGGCCAGGATGAAAAACCCCATTAAAAATTAAAAAAGCACAAATGGGAAAAATGGCATCCTAACAGTGAAAAAGCAACCGAAAAGGGGAAAATTGCAACTAGTGTTTGAGCCCATTAAAAATGACAAAGTTGAAAACACAAAGGTTTTTTATGTTTGATAATTTTTTCTGATCAACCGCGTAAAAATTTTGGTTAAAAACTCGCATAATAAATTAATATTGCACATTTTTTTCCCCCTTCCCGTTATTTTGGGCCCGGGCCACAAAACACTTAGGAATATTCCCGGTTTAGCTGGTTTTGCGACGTCAAGGGCTGGGAAATTTTATGGGTTTTGGATTGGGTGGGGAAAAAAAACACATGGGCCTCGTTTTTCATAGAACAAACCCTTCCCTTTCATGATCATGTGTGTCTGTGTACCATAAGAGCGGGAGGGGTTGCTCGGTTCTCTCAAACAGCTCCAAACTGTTTTTTTTGTTCACACAGACAACTATCTTTACTGTGACATTAGAATTAGGTAGATTAGAGATTTTCAGTTTTTAGTTATTTGGGCCCTAGAAATTTTAAAGAGCCCACGCTGTAAGCGCGGAGGGGGGGGGGAAAGGGGGGTTTGGGGGAACGCAGGCGGGCAGGTTTTTTAAAAGGGAAGGGGGATAATTGTGCAGCCCAGCCCTTTGCTTTGACCCGCTTTTGAAAGGTTTTTGTTAACAGTTTTTTTGGCCTTTTTTGGGTGAAATATTAACGGGTTTTTTTGTGCAGCCGTACTTATATTAGGTACAGATCTTTTCTAGTAATGCAGGTGTATTGAAGATCAAAACCCACCTTTTTTTATCGAACTTTGATTTTAATTGGTTTTTTCCACTGTGGCGCAGCTCAGTTTTTTTTCAAAGACCCACTTTGTTCTTTCAATAGGATAAAAAATTTTTTCTATCACCGCGGTGTAAAAGGAAAAAAAAAACCACGTTTTATTATCCGTACACAATTTAATTATGTTTTTTTCACTATGGCGCACCCAGCTTTGTTCAAAGATCCTTTTTTTACTAAAATAGGATACAAATTTTTCTAGTCACGCAGGAAATTTTTATAGTGCAAAAAGCACTTTATTATCCGAAACAAAATTTTTAAATTGGGTTTTATTCACTTTGGGCAGGCCATTTTTTTAAAAGCCAATCTTGATGGATATTCCCAACAGAAATTTGCATAATTCGGGGTTATTTCATAGGTGAAAAAACCCCCTTTTTATTAACAGTACACAATTTTCATTTTTTTTCACTTTGGCGCATCCAGCTTTGTTCAAAGACCCATTTTGAACTCACAAAGGATACAGAACTTTTCTAGTCCCCGCTGGTTTATTTATAGGTCAAAAAACCATTTTTTATTATCCGTACAAAATATATTTCCGTTTTTTTCACTTTGGCGCAGCCCAGCTTTGTTCAAAGACCCAATTTTACTTAAAATAGGAAACAAAATTTTTGCTACCGGGCAGGTTTTTTATGGGTGCAAAAAGCAGTTTATTACCCTTAAAAACAATTTAATTGGGTTTTTGTTCACTTTGGCGCAGCCATTTTGTTAAAAGACCCATTTTGACGGATTTTACCATACAAAAATTTTCTAGTAATTGCAGATGTATTTCATAGGTGAAAAACCCCCTTTTTATTTCCGAAAATTTTCAAATAGGGGGTTTTTTTTTTACTTAGGTGCGGCCCCATTTTTTTTCATGGACCCCTTTGTACTTAAATTTAATACAAAAATTTTTTGTATTTACGTTGGTGTTTTTCATTGGGCAAAAACCCCGTTTGTTATCCAAAAATTTTAAATAGCGTATGCAGTGGTGCCTCCTTTTTTTTTTTAAAATAGCCACTTTGTACACAATTCGATAAAAAATTTTCTAGCAACTGTTTCTTTTGTCATTGCTGCAAAAAACGAATTTTTCCATCCGTGTAACTTTTGAAAGTTTTTTTTTGTGCCAAATGAATCCCTTTTGGGCCATTTGTAGATAGTTTGTTGAAAATATCAATTCCTATCCTACTGGGCAGTTGTAACCCCTGGACTAAGGAAGAACACTGTTGATTTTGTCTTATGGTTCTTCCACCAGACCGCATTTCACAGGTATTTGCTAGAAACAATTCAGTTTCTAATCCTAGTTGGCTGTAGGAAATTAGAGGGATTTAAGAATAGCTGTGATTTGCTGTCTTTTAATAAGAGACTGTCAAAAACTCTTCCATACTTTCTTAAATTTTTATCTTTCTGAACATGGAGCTAAATGCAGGTGGTATGCAAGCAAAGAGGGGGGTAGGACATGGCCCTGTGAATCTCAGTAACGAACAGCGTCGCCAATCTGTTCTTCAGTGGTTAATGCAACCTGCATGCTGTGGTTCAGGACAGGGATAGTCAATGTCCAGTTCAACTAAAATGGTGGTTGAAAGACTCCTTTTCCAGAACTTTTTAATCTGTGGGTCATGCAGGTTTGGGGCTCATGCTGTGGCCCAGGACAGATATATTCAATGTCCAGTTCAACTAAAATGGTGGTTGAAAGACTCCTTTTTCCGGTACTTTTTAATCTGGGGGTCAGATAGGTTTAAGGGTCATACTGCGTTCCAGGACAGGGATAGTCAATGTCCAGTTCAACTAAAATGATGGTTCAAATAATACTGCCTTCTGGCACTTTTTAATTTGTGGTTCATGCAGGTTTAATGGTCATGCTGTGGTACAAGACAGGGATAGTGAATGGTCTGTGATTTTCTTTCTGTGGCTTTTATAACCTAAGTGTGTTGCCTAAAATGAAAATAATCCCAAAAAATTGGAATCTCGAAGAAAACAAAGAGGATTTTGATCACTATATTTACTATTTTGCCATAGGCAACTTAACTCTATCAGTTCCTATCTATTAAAACACTAAAACATAATTTTATTATTTTAAAATCTTAATTATACACATATTTAAAAACCTGATCTTATCCTTCATTTAACCCTTTTGCTTCTAAAAGAGGGAAAAACCCCCCCCTTTTATCATAAAGTCTGGGGGAAACCCCCACCTTTAACAGGAGAGCCTTATATCTATAGCAAGGGTCTAGCTTTTGCAAGATTCCAATTTTTTGGAGATTATGTGAAAATTTTGGTAAACGGAAGTTCAAGGGGGGAAATCTGGGGGAAGGCAGGTTTTTTGAGCAAAAAATTTAATTTGGATATTTTTTTCACAGGAACTAATGTAGTATTTCTAATAACCCAATTTCCCATTAATAAAAAATAACACCCTATACCCTTTTTCAGAAAAAAAATAAAATTAAAACAACAAATTGGGCAGGTGGGAAGTAGCCAGTTAGAGAATATATACAACAAAAAATTGTGTATAGAGGATTCGGTTTAGCTGAGCCCCAAATAACATTTAGAGGACCCCTTTTTTATCAAGGGCTGGGAAAATGCTAACTGAATGCTCTCTGAAATTGATAAAAATATCTGTCAGAATTGAGAGAATTTCATTCAATAAATTAAGTAAACAACTAAATCGGGGAATAGTGGAGATTAAAATAACTTCGGGCCTCCAGATTTCCCTGAACAAAAATTACAACAAAACATAGAATCTCTGAGGAAAAAAAAATTAAGGAAAGGAAAATAAAAATATCGAGGGATCGAAAAGTTTTTGATAACAACGGTTTATTTTTGGAAAAATAGAGATTTACCTACAAACCTAACTTATTCAATCTGCAGATTCGAACTTTGCTGTGGAAAAATCCTCCACAGGTTTTTTAATAGCTAAAAGCGGGGAAAAGAAAGTGGTGGGGGAAGGGTCAGAGAAAGAACGAGGTTGGACAAATAAGAAAAGCATATAAAATCTTCTCTCAGGCAGGAAAGTAGAATCCTCAGAGATGTCAATCGGGAGAGGGTTAGTGGGATAAATTTTACATTGCCCTCTTCTGCATCCTGGGGGTGTGGTGGCCATGGTGGGGGAGCCGGGCAATGTTTTTAAATGGCAATAAAAATAGCCAAAAGTGGGGGAAAGGGAAGGTTATGAACACGCGAAAAACTCAATCTCAGACACAAATCATCCATTTTTTTTTAAACCCCCAAAGGGGATTCTCTTGAGGATCGAGAGAAGGGGAAAATCATAGAAAAAACAAAGGATGGTGCACTAAAGTGATTAATTATCCTCTCATAGTTTAAACGGAAAATCAAAAAAGGTGTTTCTTTCGGTTTTGTTCATCCCATCCCCAAATTTAATAAATTTTGTTTGGGTAAAAGTTTATTAATCTTTTTGCTAGAAAGTTGGCTTTGATAAAATATCATAAAATGAAAAAGTATGATGAACAAACCTTTAGGAAATAGAGGGGAAAACATGGGGTGATCTTGAACAATTGCAGGTTGAAGGTAAAGGGGACCCCAAAATTTTTGATATACCTTTGCAAATTTTGAAGCAAATCTAGGAATACCCCTCCGTTTTTCACAATATAATTTATTGGATAGTTTGGGAAGAGTAAGAAGAAGACAAAAAGAAACTAGACCAGCGAAGCCTTTTCTTTAAATTTAAAATGGGAAAAGAAGTAGCTATTGCAGAACTAAAATCTAACAGGGAGATATAACAAACCCAGTGAAAGGGTGGTAATATTGTCATCTTAAATAAAAAGTGACTTAGAGCGATGGTTGGGGGAAAAATACTTGGTGATTCAGAAAATTGGAGGCTTCCAAAGGCCCCAACCAAGGTATCTGAAGGAATTGAAAAGGTTTTTGGTTTTGGGGGAATTGAGAAAAAATTAATTACTGAGTTGGAGAAAAAAATTTTTGCAAATGGGGGAAATCCTACTATTGTCCCTTTTTATGCATTCCCAAAAGTGCAAAAAGGGGTTGTCCAATACCAGGAAGACGTAGTCTAAAGGTAAAACAATTTAACACAAGGGACCGCAGTTTTTGATCGTTACTGATGCCTTTGTCCTGGCCTTCCTTCAATCTTAAAGATACCGCGGACACTGTGAGGGAATTAACGATCTAGTGTTGATGAGAGTACACTTCTTGCAAGTTTAGACGGAAGCCCCAACAGAAAACATCAGACATGCCCGGGGCCCCTAAAACAATCAAGTATTTTTTGACACAAGGGGGTAAAATTTACGGAACACAATATTTTGTTTTACAGTATTGGATTTTGTTTTGACACATAACTATTTTTTGTTTGATGGATTTTATCACAATAAAGGCGCCGCCATGGGAAAAATGTCTGTGCACCAAATTTTGCAAAATTTTTTTTAGGTTGGTGGGAGGATGTATTTTTTTTTCTGAAAACCCTGAAATATTTAAAGATGGATTTTATTTTGGGGCGCTTTTTGATGATATTTGTTTTTTTGGGGGTGGTTTGTGAAAATTATTATGGATTTTGTATCTAGATTAATGATAAAGAAATTGGGAGAAATTTTACATTTTAAATTCATCGGGAGAAAATTAATTTTTTTTGGGTCTTGAAAATTTTGTTGGATGAAAAAAAGCAGATTCGACAAAGATATTTCGGAAAAAAAAACGGCTCCAAAAAGTTTGTTTCCCTTTCTCTAGGGTTTGGATCCACCCTTTACAAAAAAAGGGGTTTTCCCTAGGCCAATTTTTTAGGGCCCTGAAATTGTTTACATTAGAGGATTTCAATGAAAAATGTATAAAGTTAAATGCACGTTTTCAGGGAAGGGGTTTCCCTAAAAAAATGTTTGAGGGAGGCGTTTAATGGGTTTGACCAGTGACAGAGGACATTTATTAATCAGTAAAAAGAAAAAAAGAAAAAAAAACGATTTAATTGTTGTATAGGTCCCTTTGTGATAGAGCTAATGAAATGAGAGCTTACTTAGAAAAAAATTGGCACATTCTGAAGGGAGATCCAGTATTTCTGAGGTGATTTCTAAATACCGTGCCTTAAAAGGGAAGAAAAATTTTGGGGTGAATTTGTACTATCATTTTGAGGAGATGGGGAAAAAACATGGTTTCAGTCTCCCCGGGGGGTAGGTATATCCCTGTGGCATTGTTCATTCTGCCATTCATATGGAAAAATAAAGTTTTGTTAATCCATTGATAAGAGAAGATTTGAGAAAAGAAATTATATTTAAAAACCCGAGGGGTGGTTTTTGGGGGGTATGGTACCTTCCCCAAGATCTATGTGGGAAAAAAAAAAACAGGAGTTTGGGGCGGTCTCGAAACATCTGGTTTCTATTAAAAATAGGGGCCTCCCCCAGCAAGAACATTTGGAAGTAACCCAAAAGGCGAAAATAGGGTGCTAAAATTTTTGGGGGGGATATGTGTGAAAAAAACTAGGGGAAAGAAAAAGGGATTTGGATGTGGGTTTTTTTGCGGAAGAGGCAAAATGTACACAGGGCTCAATACTTGAAACCTAAAGGCCTAAATTTAAGGCTTTTCATTTTCGATTTTTTTTGATCTTGCTGATTCCCCTTTTAAAAATTTTTGAAGAAACAGTATTGTGATTAGTACGGTCAAGTGGATATGCACAGTTGAATATTGATATGGAAGCATCGAGTTATTAGTGTTTTTTTTTTTTTTTTACCCCTCCCTTCCATCTCCCCCCGCGCCCCCCCCCCCTCCTCTCCCCCTTTTGCCTTACGTTTTTCCTCATTGTCCCGGGTCCTGTAATGATGACAGATATTCATCACGTGAGGCACGGTTTCTATTTAACCCAAATTAGGGATGCATGTATATTGCTTTTGCAAGGGACTATTCATGTATGTACTCATGTATGTAGAGATTTATTGTTCCTGCTTGCGGCGCTGGTCTAGTGCGAGGCGGATGCAGCTGGATGTGGTGGCATTTGAGGATACTGGAGTTCTTACATGCTCCCATTGTGATGTGGTGGATTGGGTGGCTGGCTGTGGGCCGTAGGGGAGAGTCTTCAATGGGGAACTTGTGGGGTCAGACTGTGGGAGGGAGGGAGGGCTAGCCATAGGGCCTACAGTATTATTAAAATGAGTATGAATATTACATGTGAAAGAGAAGTAGTTTATGAATATAGTCTTGAGACAATACTATACAATGCAGTGGAACATGTATTTAATGGGGCCTGCAGCTCTATTGGAATGAATATGCATATTACATACATAGGAGAAGAGCTTTATGGGAAGATAATATGACAGTGGTCTATTGTACAGTGGAGTTTATATTCCCAATGAATATGCATATTAGATATTGAAGAGAAGGGGCTTATGGGAATTGACAAAGATGGCAGTGTGCTGTGTAATGTGATACCTAGTCTGCTTAGTTCATTCTAGGTGAGGCACGCAGTTGCAATAATATGAGAGAAGTGAGATGGAAGCCCATCACAGTCAGGGCTGAGGTGTTTGTTGGTGCAGTGCATTGGCACGGGCAGTACGGTAAGATGGGGCGCAAGCCCGTTATGGAGATGGCGAATTTGACTGAAGGTTGTTGGCTCATGAGAGCATGGTGGCAGCTTTAGCAGGACATGTTATGAGTGTGTGCACGCGGAAGGGGGAGTGGGCATTATGTGGATTCTCTGATGGCTAATTGGTGAGCAGCTGAATGGGGTGTTTACCTAACATGAAATAAAAGGAAGTGAGCTCAGCCCACATGTGATCGGACCACTAAGCATTGATAAAGCCAGGTTAGCTGGCGAAACATGTCGGCGAGGTCAGGCATGACGTTTTAAATTGTGATCTCTCACCTCTGTCTACAAGTGTCACCTGCTGCAGACGGTGTCACAAGGGGGCCTTATTTGTTCTGTGTCTATGAGATTAGGGACGACTGCCCAAGTAGTTGGCTTGGGATCCCTTACTGAAGCTAGTACTTTGCTATAGATATAAGGCTCTCCTGTTAATAGGTGGGGTTCCACCAGACTTGATGATAGAAAGGAGTTATTCCCTCTTTCAGAAGCAAAAAGGGTTAAATGATGAGGATAGAGATCAGGTTTTTTAAATAGTGTGTATAGAGGTTAAGAGTTAGATATAATAAAAGTTACGTTTTAGTGTTTAATAGATAGAGAACTGATAGAGTTTAAGTTTGCCTATGGCAAACTAGTAAATATAGTTGCCTAAGATGTAGCACGTATCCATTTGACTGTTGTGGATGTTAATTCCAGCTTCTCCAGCCCTGTTTGGGTATCAGACTGAAGGTGTTGTTCCTCCCCCATAGACTTTAATGGTCATCGGCGATAATCTATTATCGACTATCGGAAATCGTCTTGATAATTGCCGATATCGACTATCGACCCGATGACGATAGTCAACGTAATCGCTCATCACTAATTGCAACCACATGAAATTCCACATAGACTATGGTCAAAAATAGGAACAGACTTTCACATGGAATGACAAAGAATAACTGATAACAGTAAACTATTTTTCTAACTTCTGGGAGGTTGAATAGTTGGAGGACACAAGGGCGAGCACAGTGATCAAAAAACTCAAGGCCCATTTTGCCAGGTATGGCATTCCATATATTGCTTTCTCTAACAATGATGCTCAGTTTACATCTGAAGAGTTCAAAATATTCAGCAACATATGGGAATTTGAACACAAAATGTCTTCTCCAAGATATCCTCAGAATAATGAAAAAGCAGAGTCAGCAGTAAAAACAGCAAAAAGACCAATGCAGAAAGCAAAACAGTCAGGTACCCATGCATATCTGTCTACATGGATCACAGAAACACACCCACCCAAGGCCTAGACAGCAGTCTGACACAGAGACTCACGAGTAGGCATATAAAGATGCTCTTACCAACTGCTAGTCATCTGTTAAAGCCAAAGTTGTTGGGAAACATTAAAGCTAAACTAAAGTAGAATCAAGATAGGCAAGCTTCCTATTCCAATAAATCTGCAAAGGATCTGCTTGATCTCCAGAGGAATGAAAACATACGGGTGCAGCCAAGCAGCAAATACGATAAACACTGGCAAAAGGCAAAGGTTGTCCAAAACCTAGGACCTCAATCCTATGAAACTGTAACAGTAGAAGGAAGAAGACTAAGGAAAGATCAAAGACATAAGGGGAAAACACAAAAATGAGGTGGTTCATGGCATTTTGAACAATATTCTGACACCCAAGTCAACGACGCAACAAGTACAAGTCAAGAAGGAACAGGTCCTACTCACCATCATTGTGAGGATTCTGGCCAGAGGCAGGTAACATTAGAAGGCAGATTACTAGATACAGAAGAAAAACAAGATGTAGACAGTGACACTTCTTATGTTAATAGAGCTGGCAGAATGATCAGAAAGCCTGCCCACCTCAAGTATTACATCTAACTGTACTGTATTATCGTTATCTGTAACTTGGTCATGTTAACTATTGTTTTTATTATTTGTCATTGTTCCTTCAGTTGAAAGAAAAAGGATGTAGCAATATATCATAGGCTGTATGGCCTCACTACTTGTATGTGTGTACTACAAGGATATTGCAATTCATTGGTTTAGTGGTCATGGACCTGATCAGACACATGTGTAATGGCAGCTAACACCTTATGTAATCAAGTGCCTGAAGACATCCTCTGAGTGTGATCCATTATAAGCAACAACTAACAGAACAAGGCTCTCAGAGCATCAGCTCTAGGTAAGTTGGGTGGTATGCACTGGCGCTTTAAATCAGGGCAGGTGCGAGCACGCTATAGCAGCAGGGAGCTGAGGGAAGGAGAGAAAAGGGGAGTGGTTGCATGTTCGTCTGCCAGCAACAGCCCTGGCACACCCCATACATGAAAACGGAGGAGCAGGGATAGATGATTAAAAACATAGGCTGGTGACAGGTATTAGATATAGATAGATACCCAAAGAGAAATTTGTTGTGCTTACCAGCAACCAGTAAACCAGTAAACTTTGATCCAGGGACAACTGTACCTAATATTTGAAAATATTACAGCACATTAGAAGGTTGACTGAAAAGATTTACCGTATATACTCGAGTATAAGCCGAGTTTTTCAGCACAAAAAATGTGCTGAAAAATGCGACCTCGGCTTATACTCGAGTCACTGTCGGCGCTCGGGCGCTGCGATGGCCTGAGTGCTGACAGGGACGCTTCAGTTATATGCGGCTCCTCAGGGAGCGCATATAAGGGAAGGCCGGGTGAGTGCACAGTGTCCGGGCGCTGCGCTGGCCCGGGCACTGTCCGCGATCCCTTCACCTACATGCGACTCCTCCGGAGCGCATATAGGTGAAGGGATACCACTGCGGGGCACAGAGCGAGCGCTCCGTGCTCCGCAGTGGCCTCCGGGCGGCCGCAGACTGGCGGCTGTCCGGAGTTTCCGGCACAGGCAGCGTGTGTCATCACGCTGCGTGCGCGGCCTGATGACGTCACCTGCCTGTGCCGAGAAGACCCGAGGACAGCGCGCGGGAGGCGGACAGTGAGGGGGCGGAGCGGCGAGGGAGATGGAGCAGCGGGAGTCAGGTAAGTGATTGTTTTATTTTTTTAAACTGCCTATACCTGCCTACAGCTGCCTATACCTGCCTACAGCCGGCCCTATACCTGCCTAAAGTAGGCCCTATACCTGCCTAACAGTAGCCTATACCTGCCTACAGCTGCCTATACTGCCCATACCTGCCATTATACCTGCCTACAGCTGCCTATACCTGCCCTATACCTGCCTACAGCCTGCCCTATACCTGCGTATGGGGCCATATACCTGCCTATTATCTGCGTATGGGGCCATATACCTGCCTATAATCTGCTTATGGGGGACATATAACTGCCTATTACATGCCTATGGGGCCATATACGTGCCTTTTGGGACATATACCTGCATATAGGGCCATATATCTGCCTATAATTGCCTATGGGGGACATTAAACTGCCTATGTAATTTTATTGGTATCCATTTTTATGTTTAATATTCACCAGTAGCCGCTGCATTTTTCACCCTAGGATTGTATTCGAGTCAATAAGCTTTCCCGGTTTTTGTGGCAAAAGTAGGTGCCTCGGCTTATACTCGGGTCGGCTTATACTCGAGTATATACGGTACTCATATTTAGTACAATGTTTTAATAACATCATGAACTTTTTATTTCTTTTCGACCTTCTGGAGTACTGCAGCCATTTCAAGCATTAGATAGATAGATAGATAGATAGATAGATAGATAGATAGATAGATAGATAGATAGATAGATAGATAGAAAGAAGATGCAGCATTCATAGCTGGAATATATAGTATAGCTGCAGCACAGCTCTTCTCCATGTAATCGGTCATCCTCCCTTGACTTATTATCCTGGCACCACCTGGTTTATCAGCAAATGCAGGAGACCTGCTAACTCTTCTAGGACAACCCTAGGATCTGTCTATGGAGGATCTGGGAAAGTTAGCAAATTAACATGGCTTTGTTTGGTTAGTCTGCAAAGCTGGATGAACGAGAAAATACCATTTGGGTATTTTTTTCTGTTTTTTTGCAGCATTCCTTGTACAGATTAAATAGTATGATAATTTTATAGATTGGATTCCTATGAATATTTTTTCATTGTGTTTTTAATTTTTTGTGGCTTTTTTACTTTTTTATATGTTAGTGTCAGGGCTAGGCTGCGCTCAGGCTGCAGGGATCAACAGGCTGAAGCAGCTAATATGCAACCCCACCCTGAAACACTTGCTGCTGGCAGCTCTGTGAGTGACAGAGGTCCAGCCACTCCGGGCAGGGGGCGTGTCGCACCAGCCAATGGGAGGACCCGGAGGCCGCTCCAATCAGCTGCAGGGGCGGTATCTGGGAATCACATTTAAACTCCCTGGAGGCTGAGTGCTGCGCCTGCGATATTTCCTGGCTGCCTTTATTCCTGTGCTTATTGCTTGTTTGTTTATCCGTGTACCTGACCTCGGCTTGTTCTCCTGACCCCGGCTTGTCTTCTGATTTTGTACCTCGCTCCTGTTCGTGTTTGACCTCGGCTTGTTTACATTTTCTCTCCGGTTCTGATTTGTGGCTTGGCGTTTCTGATTGGTTTTGACCCGGACTGTCTGACTATTCTTTCTCCTGACGGCCCCCTGCACTCTAGCAGCGCATGGACTGTCGCCCAGTTGCCGTCTGCCGTCTAGGGTAGCACGTCAATTAAGCAGAGACAGTGGGCTGGGTTCCAGTCAGGGCTCACTGCACCTCCCTTGACGTGACAGTTAGACTATATAACTAGATTATGTGATCACTTGAATGCTTTTATAATATATACCACACATAATACACAGGATGGGAGTTAGCTATGATCCCAGCCACTGCAGCAGAAGTCCTACTGTACATTACAATTAGCACCCACTGTGAATGGTGAAGGTATAACTTCTGTACTCACACCATCCAGGCACTGCCCAGGAGATTTTCCAACTTTTCTAGAAGCCTAGAAGTAGCCTTTTTGGGAATCTACAGTCAAATCTGCATGTGAGATTTTGCTGTGAATTCACTGTAGATTTTAATCTTGCTTCACTGACAGTGGCAAAGTCCACAGTGAAATTCTGCAGCAAATTGACAATAGAATGAGCCTTCTATAGATTTACAAATCCTCAGTATGTTTACAGTGGTGAAGATAAGTATTTGATACACTGGAAATTTTGAAAGTTCTCTCACCTACAAGGAATGGAGAGGGTCTGTAATTTTTATCGTATGTACACTTCAAATGTCAGAGACAGAATCTAAAAAAAATCCAGAAAATCACATTGTATGATTTTTAAATAATTAATTTCCATTTTATTGCATGAAATAAGTATCTGACACAATAGAAAAACAGAACTTAATATTTGGTCCAAAAACCTTTGTTTGCAATTACAGAGGTCAGGATTTTGCCCCATTAATCTATAGAGATCTTCTCCAGATTTTTAGGTTTCAGGGCTGTCGCTGGGCTACATTGAGTTTCAGCTCCTTTCAAAGATTTACGATTGGGTTCAGTCCTGGATCCTGGCTGGGCCACTCCAGGATCTTGACATTTTTCTTACTAAGCCACTCCTTGGTTGCCCTAGCAGTGTGTTTCAGGGCATTGTCATGCTGGAAGACCCAGCCATGACCCATCTTCAATGCTCTTACTGCAGGAAGGAAGTTATTGGGCAAAATCTCACAATACATGGCCCCATCCATCCTACCTTCAATATGGTGCTGTTGTCCTCTCCACTTTGCATTAAAACACCCCAAAATATGTTTCTATCCCCATGCTTCATGGTTGGATTGGTGTTCTTGGGGTTATACTCATCCTTCTTTGGTCTCTATTTTAGTCTCATCTGACCACATGACCTTCTCCCATGCCTCCTCTGAATCATCCACATGGTCATTGCCGAACTTCAAACAGGCCTGGACATGTGCTCGTGTGTGCAGTGAGAACTTGTGTAACTAATTGTAATCTTTGAGACTGTGGTCCCAGATCTTTTCAGGTCATTGACCAGGTCCTTCCATGTAGTTCTGGGCTTATTCTTCACCTTCCTTAGAATCATCCTTAGTCCGCGAGGCAAGATCTTGCATGGAGGCCCAGACCAAGGATGGTTAACAGTCATCTTGTGTTTCTTCCATTTTCTAATAATTGTGCCAACAGTTGCTGCCTTCTCAACAAGCTGCTTGCCTATTGTCCTGTAGCCCATTCCAGCTTTGTGCAGGTCTACAATTTTTTGTCATGTTGTCCTTATGTCCTTAGACAGTTCTTTGGTCTTGGTCATGGTGGAGAGGATGGAGTGTGATTGAATGTGTATGGAAAAGTGTCTTTTTTAATACTGATAATGAGTGCAAAGTAGGAGGGCTTCTTTAAGAAAAACTAACAGGTCTGTAAATTATTTAAAAATCATACAATGTGATTTTCTGAATTTTTTTTAGATTCTGTCTCTCACAGTTGAAATGTACCTACAATAAAAATTACAGACCTCTCCATTCTTTGTCAGTGGGAAAATTTGCAAAATGTTAGTGTATCAAATACTTACATACCCACTGTATATTTCTGTGCTGAAAATGCCTGCAGAATGTGGAGTATTTCATCTACATGCCTACCGCTGCTCTGATCTGCTGTAGGATTTACTTGTGCAATCTGTAGGTAGTATCCACAGCATTTCCACAATGTGGGAATTTAGCTTTACTCTGACACATTTCTTACTAATGGGCATGAGTTATAGCTAAAACATTTTTCTAAAAGTTATTGGCTAGAAGGTGTCAGATACGGATCCTGTCATACACATTGCTTTGCCTTCGTCATACAAATCTGTGCCAATCTAATATTTATTGCCTAGTGATCCCATACTTCCCCTTGGGCTGGGATGGAGAGAATATTGTGGGCATTGCCTGGGCTCACAGAGATGTCAATTCATTCAGGGTGTTTGTGTCGCTGTAATAATGTCACTGATTAATCAAAGAAGATGTATTAAAAGCTGGTTCAGTCATTCTAAGACACTAAAATGTCAGTTTGCTGTCAATCTCTGTCTTGATTCTTTACTTTGTGTATTGTATACTGATCATATGGAATTACTGATGTAGAAAAAACATGAAGGCATCTCCTCTCACCCTCATTTTCTGTTATAGACAAACTTTTTTTTTACTGACTCTAATCTGTCATTATTTATCATTTGGAAAAAAGTCATTAACATACTGCAACACCAGAGATACAGTTGAAACCAGAAGTTTACATACACTATATAAAAAGACAGATAAGCATGATTTTCTCACTATCTGACATGAAATCAGAGTAAACCTTACCCGTTTTAGGCCAATTTGGATTAACAAAAATATTTATATTTTCCAAATGCCAGAATAATGAGGGAGATAATGTTTTTCAGGCATTTTTATTACTTTCTGCAAAGTCAAAAGCTTACATACACTAGGATTATTATGCCTTTGGGACAGCCCATATGATGATGTCATGTCTTTGAAAGCTTCTGAATTATTGACAGCATCTGAGTCAATTAGATACACACCTGTGGATGTTTTTAACACATACCAGAAACACAAGGCTTGTGTGTGTAACATCATGGGAAAGTCTAAAGAAATCAACCAATATATCAGGAAGAGAATTGTGGACTTTCAAATACCAGAAGGTGCCTCGTTCATTTGTACAAACAATTATATGCAAGTATAAACAAGATAGAAATGTCCAGCTATCATTCTTCTCAGGAAGGAGATGGGTTCTTTGTCTCAGATATAAACATGCTTTGGTCCAACATGTGCATATTAACCCAAGAACAAAACCTAAAGACTTTGTGAAGATGCTGGCGGAAGCTAGTAAGATTGTGCCATTATCCCATAAAAGGATACTGTATAAAAATGGCTAAAAGGGTTTCCCTCGCCAAGAAAAGCCATTACTTAAAAAAGAAAATAAAAGACCAAATTAATGTTTGGGAAAAGCAACAAAACAAAGACTTTTTATGCCTGTTTCAAAACGAAACTAAAAAAAGTTTATTTTTGAAGGGAAAACCGTGTTCTTTATTTTTTCACATGCTGCTCATAGCAAAGTTTGGGAATAGCCTCTCTTTTTTATCCTTAAATCAACATTAACTCTTTCCTTCATAGTTGCTATCCAAAGAGCACCATCTCCTCACTCTGATGTACTCTCAGCATGTAACAAGCTATACATAGGCAGGACTATCCACAAAATTAAACAATGGATAGCTGTACACATAACTGGCATTAAGAATAAACAGCCCTTGTTATTGGGAGCCACTCAACATTTCGTGGAGTTACACGCTAGTTCCCTTACTTTTTTCCAATGCTTTGGAATAGAACAGATAGACAAGTCCTTAAGGGGAGGATATTGGCTCAAAAAGGTGAGATTGCGTGAAGCCTTTTGGATAATGGAGCATGATACGAGGTTCCCGAAAGGTTTGAACTTTGGGGTCGATTTAGCTTATTTTTATTAATAGTTCCTTTATTAAACACATTTGGTCTTTTCTTCTACTCTTCTGTTCATAGTATTCCATATCTATTAAATGTACTTTTAGCTCTAGTTTTTGTTTTGTGACACCTATAAGGTTAACTACTGATTTGGATTCCATGATGTAAATTACGTAGGGAACCCTGATTGGTTTTACTTTACTTTTTAACTAGATAGGATGCCTGGTGTAATAAGCTGTGATCAAGGTCTCATATTAAGTCAGAAACCCTTAAGCGTACATGAGCATTCATATATCTCTGTTTGCTGGATTATTGTTGCAATAAAGTATATTTTAACGGGGAATTAAGTTTTTTTGCTGGGGGGATTTATCACAGAAGTATTTTTTCAATTTTTTGTACTACATTTTCTTTCATGAAAGATTGTAGGGGGGGGGTCTTTCGGAAAAGCTGGACAACCCCTAAACCCTGGGGTGTAGAGCATTTTTGTTGAACAATTTACCTATATGGTCTTGGAATAGCAGCCAAATGTTTTTTACTGTTTATTTATGAAACAATTTAAAAAATTGGTCTCCTTTAGTACTGATAGTGTATGTTCACACGGCGTCTTGTGTCCGTGTAACATACACTTTCTGTGCGTGTCGGGGGTCTATCGAAAGAACCAACACACTCTAACAATTAGCAGTGTGTTTAACACTGCCGGCATGGGAAACACGCATCGGGCTTCTCATGAGTGATCGCCGCTGCGTGTTTGCATCACGTCTGTCGGGTCCCTCTTTCAGATGCGCTCCAAGAATTGCATGTCATTTCGCGATGCGTGTTTCCCATTGCCGGCAGTGTTAATCACAGACGGACCCAGACACGCATCAGAAAAGCGTATGTTCACACGGACACAAGACACCGTTTGAAAAAAACCCCTTATCCATGGACCATTTAAAAAGTTTGTAGCAAATATTCACACGCTATATTTACAGTCTCATCATGGCTGGGTGTTACTTTATCTTTTCTCGCAAGAAAAAACCTCTTTTGAGACAATTTCTTAATGCCCATTATGGTGCATAATTTAAGCATTTTATATACCATTTTACACAAAGATTTGACAAAGTTCATGCAAAGTGTCCCATTCCCTTTAATGGGAAAATGCAATATTGATGAACAATGGTGATTAGTAGTGATGAGCGATTACGTTGACTATCGTCATCGGGTCGATAGTCGATATCGGCAATTATCATAAGATATTCGATGTGAAAATAGATTAGTCGATGCCATTAAAGTCAGGGAGGCAAAAACACCTTCTTCTTACACCCAAAAGGGCTGGAAAGCAATTTAAAATCCACGACAGTCAAATGGAACGTGCTACATCTTAGGCAACCATTAGGTTATAAAAGCCACGAAAAAAAAAATCAAGACCATTACTATCCCTGTCTTGCCCACAGCATGAGCCTTAAACCCCGCAGACCCACAAAATTTAAAAAATGCCGAAGGCCGTTGATTTTAACCCTCATTTTTCTTGAACTGAAACCAGCAGACCCCCAACCCCCATGACCCCCAATTTTAAAAAGTGCCGAAAAAAAGTCTTTCAACCACCATTTTAGTTGAACTGGGCATTACTATACCCGTCCGTACCACAGTATGACCATTAAACCTGTTGACCCCCCGATTAAAAAGGCAGGAAAAAGGATCTTTCAACCCCTTTTTTTTCACTGGACATTTACCCTATCTGTCCCGGGCCCCACATGAGCCCCCAAAACCCGCATGACCCCCCGATTAAAATGTGCCGGAAAAAAGAGTCCCCTTTTACCACCATTTTTGGTTTCAGGGGGTTATACTGTCCCTGTCCTGGACCACAGATGAGCCCCAAAAAATGCATGACCCCCCCAATTTTAAAAAGTGCCAAAAAGGAGTCTTTAACCACCATTTTAGTTTTCGGAAAAGCCTATCCCCGTCCGGAACGCGCTGAGCCCCAAACCGCATGACCCCCAGATTTAAAAAATGCCCGGAAAAAAAAGTCTTTCAAACCCCATTTTAGTTTCACTGGACTTTACCATCCTGCCCGGGGCCCCAGCATGACTCTTAAACCTGTTTTATCCACAGATCACAAAGTGGCACTAGCTTTTTGTACAGTGACGTCATTTAGTTTATTTTTTGGGAACAAAATTTGTTTACAGAATTTTTTTTGGGAAGTTTTTTTTATAGTTTTACATTAATATCATTTGCTTTTTTTTAATTGATAACATACAGTACAACATACACCCCCCCCTGCATTTTAAGGTATTTTTTTTCACATGTAGATTGTTTAATTCGCCGCACACCCCCTTTGTAATAAAAAAGCCCAATCACCCCCCAAAAACTTTTTAGTTTTAGAAGACTTTGCCATCCTGGCTTCTGAGAGTGATTCAGCCAAACAATTCAATGGTTTCATTTTTTTTCCAAATCCATCTCAGGGTTAGGGACAGACCCCCGGGGACAAGGGTACGACCCCCCTAGTGCTCCGCCCCCCAAAAATTTTAAGCCTCAATTGTGCAAATTTGTGTCCCGCCCTGGAGCCCTTTTTTACACTCTTTAACCCCACAGAAATCACCTTTTCAAAATCAAATTTTTTAAAAGAAATTTGAAGCTCTCCTATTGCCCCTAATGGGAGGCCAGTGCGCCATCATCCCTCTGTTAACGCGGGGTCCAGCTGCCCGGGACAGACTGACAGTGGGTGCGGGAGAGCCCCAGGCAAACGTCTTCATCTATTAAAAAATCAGGTTAGCAGCCAGGGCCGGAGTTACGTGGGTGCGGGTGAGACCCCGGCTGGGTTGTCATTTTAACACGCAGGTTAAAAAAGCCCTTATGACGCCGCAACTCAACGTCGTGCTTGGAAGCAGAGTGCGAAAAACGGAAAAGGGTGAGGTAAAACCTCCAGTCTTCCTCGTTCACAGTCAAGACCCGGGTAGCCTTCCCCTGTATGGTGCGGGCCAATTGACTTTACTTGGGAAAAACTGGGGTTAAGTCCGTTCACCCAGGTGCCCCTTTTTTTTGGGATTCTTTTTCCATTTTACTCAACGTGCTGGGGAAAATTGTCTCTGTATTTTTTCTCTGTCATACTCCATACTCCATGTCCCCTGAAAACCGACATTGGTCAGTTTTCCTGACCCCCTTTTACAATTTAGAGGAATTTTTTTTACCCGCTTTTTGTACATGCAAGTTTTTTTTTGTATTTAATTCTAGAAAAAACTTTTTAAAAAAAGGATGGAATCCACCGGTCTTTTTTCTCTTTTTTAATTATTAAAAGGGGTTTTTTCAATACAGGGATTGCTACTATGTTAA
>JAODAL010061528.1:0-20265 GCA_025379985.1 Phyllomedusa bahiana | reverse complement strand
AAAAAAATTTTTTTAAATAAAATAATATAAAAATATAAATATCCCCCAAAAAATGTATTTAAAAAATAAAATCTAAAACTAATTTTAGTGGGATAATCCCCTGAATGAAGTTAAATTTTTTTCATGTTGTTTTTTTAACACATTAAATGTGAAATTTTTTTTTGTGTTCTCACCCTTTTTCTAATACAGAAGAGCCGGGAACAGCCCCGGGTATTGGGGGACCTGGGGTCCCCCAAAGCAGGATAGTCCCAAGTTTCTATCACTACATGCTATCTAATAACTTCTCTTTTTTCCACCCCTTTCTAGGGCCCCTTTAAAACATGTTTGGGGCATACTAATCCCCCTAAGTCCGAATGCCCCAAAAAACCGGGGAGGGGGGGGACTTTAACCCATTTATTGCACAAAAACCACTTTCAACATTCAGGGCTTTAACACTAAAAAAATAATAAAAATGAACTTCGTTCCTTATTTTTTCCAACAGTCTCCCAGGGTGTAGTAATCATCGGGGAGTCTGCGATACATTCTAAGTTAAAAAAGGTACAATATTTTTTCCCTTAAGTGTTATAAACAAAAAACAAAAAAGTATGGGGGAAAAAAATAAAAAAAAATAATAAAAAAAAAAAAAATATTTAAAAAAAAAAATTATTGTGCCACATTTACAAACAAAACAACACACATATAAGGAATAAACCTTTGAAATTAATCAGCAGGTTATCGAGTTTGGAAATGTTGATGGTGTAAAAAAATTAAAAAAAAAACAAATGGATAAAAAAAAAATTTTTTTTGCCACTTGGGAAAAAAAAAAAAAGACAAAGCCTAAATAAAAACAACTCGCCTCGAAAAGTACAACCTCCCCCGCATAAAAAAATTCCTTTGTAACTGCGTCACTGAAAAAATAAAAAAAAAAGTTATCATATTGGGGACAAAAAAATTTAAAAAAATGAGCAGCTCATTAAAGGGGTTTTTCTCATACATTGATGCATCTCACCCCAGTCCCGTTTTCTTGGGTTTTTTTTGAATTCCGGGGGGTTTACGGGGTTCAAAAAGGCTGTAAGAAGACAGGGCTTACTATAGCAACCCGTACTGGCAGCCCATCAGGAGAAAAAAACAGGTTTTTAGTATACAACCGTGCTGGCACCTATCAGGAGAGATCAAACAGGTCTGTAACTTAGCGACCCGAGGAGCGAGCAGCCCATCAATGGGGGACTCAAATAGAAGGGAAACTTTTTAAGGGGGCACATATTCAAATGACTTGTTTTTTTCAAGATTATAAAATTTAAAAAGCGCAATCCCTGTAGGAGACAAACCCCTTTAAAAATCTTTTCATGCCGGGGTTGTTATCGTTTGACTGCTGGCTGTTAGTTAATTTCTCAGATTATTGAAATTCAGGGGCACTTCTCCTGTAAGGGTTTTTCCTTTTCCCCCAAAGGCGTGTCCCCGTCCTACTGAAGAACTGTGACATCATCATTTTTTTAAAGCGGGGATGCAGAAGGTTGTCGGATATAAAGCTCTTACCTCCTGCATCTAATGTTGAGCCTTGACTCCAGCAAGCTCCACAAGCACCCGTCAATGTCTTTCACACAAATTACACGAAACCCCGAGCTTTACTTCTGTGGTGTTTCCCCAAATTGTACTGACAACAGGCAGAGATCTTTACTCCAACTACAAGGACAAATTCAGCTTCAAGTAAAAGCTCTGCTTGCTGTCAGTTGACAAGTAAGTGAAAATGGGGGAGGATCACTCAGCTTAGCGAGAAGAACCTTCTCAACCTAGTAACAAATTTGGCCTGTATTGGCAGTGATAGAGTGTTGGCTTACGAGGAAGGGGTTTTAGGAGTTCTAGTCCCTCACAGAATACCCCCCCCCTAAATTCTACACATAAGTAAGAGACCTAAATAATATGTCAATCTCTATAATGATATATATACACAACAATAGCTCCCCTATTATCATGTCTCATGCCCCAGAATATATGCTAATTTATCTATACATATTTTGGAAGTGCTTGGTGTGACTGCGAGGAAAGGGACACTATAAAGGGGAGCTATTGGTGTGTGTACATCGAATAAAATTATAGATGTCTACACATATATTTTCATATCTTTACATATTGTACAATTTATAAAAGAAAAAGAAAAAACCTAGTTGATGGGGTATTGAAACTCCAACCTCTGTCATGGAGAGCTTACACCGAAGCACTGCCACTATAACAAGCATCTTATACAACCACAGTGTTTAATCCTTATGTTATACACTACAGATGATGACGTCATAAGGAGGCGTGGCTTGCATTCAATCATGAGGAACAGAATCCCTCGTTTCCAAGTAGGCAGCTTAATGACGGACCTGTGAGGAGGTGGAATCAACCTCTTGAACAAAAGCCCTATGAAACGCAGTAATTGCCCATATCCTTCACCCTAGAGCTGGAGATGAGTATTGAGAGCAGACCTTGGTTATCACTATCGAGTTTAACATCTCATCAGGGGAGTAAACACAGAGTGTCAAGCAGCCCAATCACCATGCGCAGGGCGTGGCCGGGGCGTAACCTGTCTAGGCGTATCCAACAGGCTGAATGAAATGTAGCAAGCCAATCACAAGTGCAGGGGGCGTGTCTAGGAATGACCATTGGGGCGTTCCGACCATAACAGAGCAACACAGAAACAGCAAACAATTTACAGAGAATGGCAAAGAACTGATCGATGATGGTGAGCAGTGTGGGTGGCTCTATGTCCATCTGGCCCTTTAGGCGAAGGACAACGCCGAGGTGGCAGTAAAAAAGAAAAATATTCTTCACCGAATGGAGGGGGGTTCATTAGGAAGCACGCCCTAATTCCGGATAACAGTAGAATTAAGCACCTCAGAATTCCACAAACAACAAGTGTGAGTGGATCTAATAAAATCAATTTATCCCAACATGCATTAAGTCCTGCTACTCCTTTCTCATCTGTCTAAGGTTTAAACTTTTGTATGGCAAAAAAGTTTGAATTTTGTCATCTTGAAATAGATCTCAGTAAGTCCCTTAGGAAGTTAAATCTGTTTAAGATTTTTAAAAACAAACAAGATAATGAGATTTTTCCGTGTGAAGAGAAATTAGTACTAATATTTGGTGAACTTAGGTTGTTTTTTGTGGGTGAGAAAGTGTCACCAACAGATAGACAGATAATGAAGGATTTATAGATTTTGATGTTGTAAAATTATAATCTGATCCTGCGCAAACGGTTTTGTGGTGGGTTTACAAAATTCTTTTTTTCCTCCCTTGTCACTCGGATCTGCATTGTCCAATTTTAAATTCACACGGATAATGAAAGTTAAAATCATTGATTTATCCAGAGGTACTCCAAATTGAACATCTGCTGAAGTGAAAGCTTTAAGGGAATTGAAAGGACATAGCAAATACCTAGTAAAGCGGCCCGCTACTAGGGGGAAAGTGTAGTTCTAATGGATAGGGAAATACTACCTTCTAGAAGCAAACCGGCAATTGTGGGACATACAAACTTATGAAAGCTCCCAGGATCCTAATCAATTATATATCCTTAGGTTACGTTTCTCTATTACAAAAGGGAAGATTCTATTGGTTTTCTTTCCTAAATCTTGCTGAAAAATTGTTACCGTCTGACTCCATCAAAACCTCATTGGTACTTTTTAACCGAAAATTCACAAATCTCTAACCCAACCACCTTGCCGTCCTATCTGGCTGGCAGGGTTCAGTTACTGAACCCCAGGTCTATCAATATCTAGACTGTTATTAAACCATTGACGTATCTGGGTCCCTTCGTTTTTATTGACACGAAAAACTCTGTTGCAAACTTAGAAATTTTGTGAAGTAGTATTCCAATGGAATTTTAGGCTAGCGACTATTGAAGTCGGCAACCTTTATACTAAAATCAGACATTCTGATTGTTATTAGCCATCAAGCAAGTCATTTTTGGAAAGAACGAACAGAGATGAGCCGCAACAAATTAATTTTATTTGTGATGTTATTGGATTTTGTGCTAAGTCATAATGCCTTTAAGATTTGATGAGGTGTTGTTACACACAAAAAACAGGTACCATGCTAATGGGTACCCCAGTGCCCCAACATTTGCAAACTTGTTTGTGGCCTTTTGGGAAAGAATTATATTTAAAATGTAACAAAATCCTTTTTGTTAGATATATCGTCCATTGGTTTCAATTTTATAGACGATATATTGATAATTTGGTCAGACGGACAGGAGGTACAATTTCAAATTTGTCAGCATATTAAAAGAAACGATTTGAATTGCAATTTTTACATCGATTTTGGGGATAAATCCGTTGTTTTTACTGGATGTTGAAATAAGAACCTTAACCGAAGAGAGGAATATAACTAAGGGGTACTGAAAATCTACAGCCACAAATTCTTTATTGCAATCATAACATCTTTCACCCAGACACATTAAAGAATTCATAGCCATATAGTCAGTTTTTTACGACTTCGAAGAAACAATAGTGAGTACAGTGGGATTTTAAGCAATCTATGGAACTTATGGACAGGTTTAAGAGTAAGGGATATGATTAGGCAATTCTTGCAAGTGCTTTTCTAAGCTATTAGCAAGATCGTCATAAATTGGTTTGTTTCTAAAAAACGTAGGAAAAAAGGAAAATGATAGACAGTATTCTCATTTGAATACAGTAATATGACAGATTTCATAAGAGGTGCCATAAGAAAGAATTGGCACATTCTTTCAACAGAGTAATTTGGCAACGAAGAGTCAGCCCAAGTCCCATTGTAACATTCCGTCGGAATCGAAGTTTGAGGGATGAGTCTATGTCATGGGAGATTATGGCGAAATATTGATTCAAATTGCATAAATAAATTTTGTCCCAAAAGGAAACCATAGTGTGGTAACTTGTTCTTTTGCGCAATTATGAGTCCATAGGTTCAGCATCTGAGAATTGGATGAAGTTACTCAGTTTTTATCAATTGATAACATGTTCGTTCAACACTATGTTTGTGTATGCATGTTTTTCCCATTGGATATTTTTGATATAGTTAAGACTATACGCCCACTTTATATGATTAAATAGGTAACATTTGTACTCATTAGGACTATAGAAAGGTGCCCCTCGTTTTCTCTCGAATTCTGCATGATATTCATGGTTGATTATACCATCTGTTGTTACATTTGTCAGGTCTCCAGAGGGTTTTGCATCAAGTAGAGGAGTTGAATCGACACACCGACTCCTCCTTCGTGCGAAGCGCAGTGGATTCTGCCACAGAGGGCGTTAGGGATACGGGACATAATGATAGAAAAAATTTATCTTCTTTTTTGTAAACTTGTAGATAGGTGTGTTTTTATTAATATTTTGTGGTTAGTTTTAGAGAAGTATCATTTGTTTTTCTTTAAACATGTGTGTTTGTAAATAGGGAACGGTTATTTCCAGACGTGATTTCCCGTCACTTTCAGTCACTTCCCCATCATGCCTTGAGAAAGAAACCTCGAAGCTAAACGGTCGTTGTTGTAAAGTGCCGACCATCTCCCGTCCTGGCTTTTATAACCGCTGTTTTTTGGCAATAAAGTATCTACACTTTTGGGAATTGGTGAGTGCCGCCTTCATATTCTTTGCTATGGAACAGATTTACAGAGAAGCTTATATCTGCTAAACCAAGTGACTGAGGTAATGCAACCCAATTACAAAAGTGCTTATTTTTACTGTCCCCATAATCTGAGAACGTGATCATTGAACCGATAAAAAAAACCCCTTTAAGGGTTTGAGAACAATTGTTGTGTCAAGAACTGAGTCTTTATTGAAAAAAGGCTTCTTTTCTATGAGATTTCCCGGTCATTTTTGACATATTTTATCACTAAAAAAAATCCAATTTCAGCTGGGAACAAGTGACGTCATGTGACGCTTCCGTCTATACAGCTCCTGCTCCTCTGGTCACATGTAGTTTATAGGACCATGTGATTAGGCTGTTTTTGTGGATCGTACGTCCCTTCTCGAATAGGAAAGATAACACAACCTGTGACCTTAGCAATTTGCATTTCCTGCCATCCTCAGCTACTGTCTGACCAAATGACAGAAAATGACTTGAATGCCGCATTGTTATAGGTGGAGGAGCAGTAGTTGTATACAATGTATCAAATAAAGTGTTCAACAATGTAACCTGTCCTGCTTGGTTGAAACTTACACCTACTGTATTTGGACAAGCTTATTTGGTTTATCTTATGCATTTATATGGCGCTGTTATATTCCACAGTGCTGTACAGTGGTTTTCATTATTCACACTTCATTGGGGACTAACACAGGTCTAAATTCCTTCCAGATGAACCTATCTGTAAGTTTATTTGGAGTGTGGGGGGAAAACCGAGACAACATGGGGAGAACATCTACATTCTTGGAGATGTTATCCAGGTTGGGGTGCAGGAGCCAAGCACTGCAAGGCAACAAAACTAATCACTAAGCCACTATGCTGGCACTATACAAACCACCTGAGCCACTATGGGGCTAGACACTATAACTAACCACCGAGCCACCCATGCTTGTACTATACAACCACCGAGTCCCCATGCCAGCACTATACTAACCTCCCGAGCCACTAATGCTGCACATAACTAACCACCCGAGCCACCATGCTGTAACTATACTAGCCACCGACCCCAATGCTGCAACTATACAACCACCGAGCCACCATGCTGTACTATACTAACCACTGATGCCCTCCATGCTGTAACTATACTAATCATTGAGCCACATGCTGCAACTATACTAACCAACCGAGCCACCATGCCTGCACTATACTAACCACCGAGACCACCATGGCTGTATCTATACTAAACATTGATCAACCATGCTGCACTATACTAAACCACTGAGCACACCATGCTGTACTATATAACCATTGATCCACCATCTGACTATACTAACATTGATGCCACCATGGCTGTACTATACTACCCACGAGCTCCATGCTGTACGATACTAACCACGAGTCCTTCCATGCTGTACTATACTAATCATTTGAGCCCTATGCCTGCACTATACTACCAACCGAGCCACCATGCTGTACTATACTAACCATTGAGCACCATGCTAATACTATACTAACCATTTATCCACCATGGCTGTACATACTAACCGAACTGATCCACCCAAGTTGTTACTATACAAACCACTGAAGTCCTCCAATGCTGTACTATACTAATCACTTAGGCCACTATGCTGCACGTAAACTAACCACACTGAGCCACCATGCTGTACTATTCAAACCATTTTAGCCACCTGTGCTACACTGTGGCTAACCACTTGAGTTACTGCACTGCAGCTGTACCAACCCTCTAAGCCATTGGTGCAGCACCATACAAACCATGAGTCAGTCTGCTGACTATGCTAAGCACTGAGCCTCCATGCTGTACTATACTAATCATTGAGCCATTTTGCTGCACTGTGCTAACCACTGAGCCACTGCACTGCACTAACCACTGAGCCACTCTGCTGCCCTATACTAGCCACTGAGCCACCATGCTGCACTATACTAACCACTGAATCACCATGCTGATTGTGCTAAGCACTTTGCTGACTGTGCTAACCAGCATTGATGCTGCACTATACTAACCACTGAGCCATTGTACTGCATTGTGATAATCATTGAATCACTGTGCTGCACTGTGCTAACCACTGAGCCACCATGCTGCACTATACTAACCACTGAGCCACCATGATGATTGTGCTAACCACTTAGCATTGATGCTGTACTATACTTACCACTGAGCCATTGTGCCGCACTATACTAACCACTGAGCCATTGTACTGCATTGTGATAATCATTGAATCACTGTGCTGCACTGTGATAACCACTGAGCCACAATGCTGCACTATACTAACCACGGAGCCACCATGATGATTGTGCTAACCACTTAGCATTGATGCTGTACTATACTTACCACAGAGCCATTGTGCCGCACTATTACTAACCACTGAGCCATAGTACTGCATTGTGATAATCAATGAATCACGGCATGCACGTATGCTAACCAGTGAGCCACCATTCTGCACTGTGCTAACCACTGAGCTACTGTGCAACACAAAATAACAAAATATCCACTGAGTATATCTACTATACTAACCACTGTATTATGCTGCATTGTGCTACCCATTGAATCGCTGTGCTGCACTGTGCTAACCACTGAGCCATAATTCTGCACTGTGCTAATCGCTGAGCTACTGTGCTACACTAGACTAACCACTAAGCCACTGTGCTGCACTATACAAACCACTGAGCCACTGTGATGCACCATACTAACCACTAAGCCACTGTGCTGCACCATACTAACCACTAAGCCACTGTGCTGCACAAGACTAACCACTGGGCCCACTGTCTGCACCAACTAACCGACAGACACTGTGATGCAACCAACAAACCACTAAGCCACTTGTGCTGCAACCTTACTAACACCACTAATCCACTGTGCTAGCACTAGACTATAACCACTGACCACTGTGCTGCACCATCTAACCACTAAACCCTGTGCTGCACTAGACTAACCACTGAGCCAATGTGCTGACATACAACCACTAAGCCACTGTGCTACACCATACTAACCACTGAGCCACTGTGCTAACCACTGATTAACTGTGCTACACCATACTAACCACTGAGCCACTGTGCTAATTCCTCAGCCACCGTGCGGCTAGTATTGTCAAAGCTTCGGGCCGCCTCAGGGACTAGGACCCAATGTACCTCTTGTCTCGACATCTTCCTACATCTGCATTCTGAGGTATAAAAAATTGCACCTTGAGAAAAATGTTGCTTTTCTTTGGAAGCTGCACTCTGTGATGCGCTTCCTCCATTCTCCTGTAGTTTTCAGATGGTCGCGAGTCCTATTGTTATATGGAGCCTTGCCCTTGAATTTCTACAGCACATACCTCACACTCATAGACTAAGTAAATCTCACATTGTAGCTTCGCCTGTGATGCATTATGTTTACTCTTTGTATCATCCTCATCCTCAGCCAGAACACAAAGCCAAAGAAACACAGATTCCTGAAATTCGGAAACGATACAGGATATAGTGCAGACGGAAGGTTTAGTACATATCCCTCATCTAGACAGTATTATAGTAGCTGTGATCCTGTACATAGGAGAGTATTAGGTTCACAAGGCAAACTTGTAGGCCATACATTGGTGAGTAACTGAGCTGCAAAACATCCAAAGCACGCCCTGCAAATATGGTAAAATAATTGCCCTCACTGAGTGCTACGATTTTCAGACATATTCCCGGCGAGCACTGAGGGCGACATGGATGAAGGTTTGGTGTTTTTTTATTTTCTTTCTCTCTGGATAATGGAGGTCGGTTGACCCAGTGAGAGGCCTGGATTTGGCTCTATTTGAGAGTAAAGAAAGCGTAGGACCACCCGAACTGAATCACGTTGTAAGTATCGTGGGTGCTTTTAAGCATTTTTTTTGATCAAAAATATGTTGAACCGAGAGTCTCAAAGTTTTTTTCATGTATGATAGATAGCATAAAGCTTCTTTAGGATTTCCCACTTATGCATTGCCCTTTTTGCAGTCGTCTTGCCGCTGGTAATGGTGTGCGACAGCCTCCTGTGGCACCCAGGTTCGGATAGTGTTTTTTAAAAATGTTTTTTGTTTGTGCAGACCATATTTTGAATTTGCCTATGTTGCTATTTTAAAATCTATTGGGAGGAAGGGTGCCTCCAATTATGGTTTCTGCATCACACCACTTTCCGCGAGCAGTTATAAGAAGTGCAGCTTGCAAGGTTTGGTGTTATTTTTATTTTCTTTTCTCTCTGTATAATGGAGGTCAGTTGACCCAGTGAGAGGCCTGGATTAGGCTCTGTTGAGAGGTAAAGATAGCGTAAGGATAACTCGACCTTAGATCAACTGTTGAATTCGTGGGCAGCTTAAGCATTTTATTTTGATCAAAATATGTGATCCAAGAATGTCAAAGTTTTTTCATGTATATAAGATATCATCAATTGCTTCTTTAGGGATTTCTATGTAATGGATAAAGGAAGGCGCGGTCGAAGTGAATTGTCGCATCTTGTTCTCAGTGTATAATGCGCCTGATGTATGAAAGTGGTTTTTGTGCGTCATAAATGGAGTCTAAAGTCCCCGCCCCCTCGCCTGTGTGTTTGGTGCATTACGGAACTTAGGCGCATTAGTAATGGTCCCGAACATGGTAAAAAGGCCATAGATTAGGCTGGAAATGAGAGAAGTGGCATTAGAATAGCATGTCAGTGATAAAACTATGGAAATATCCTGCTTGGATGGACCACAGTTCCCAGCAAATACCTGTGCTGGTGCTGCTCCTGGCTGTATGTAGAATAAAGGGGGAGTGCAGCACATTTTTCTAAAGTAACAGATGTACAGCAGCGCAAACAGTCCACACCACAACTTGCCTTGTGAATCTGCCCTAATAGTAGTCATATTCTTTTACATAGGGGGCAGTATTATAGCAGTTAGTATATCTTGTACATAGTAGCATATTATAGTAGTTATATTTCTAGACATAAGGGGTCAAGTAATATAGTAGTTTATATTCTTGCAACAAGAGGCCTGTATTATAGTAGTTATATTTCTTGTACATAGGGGCAGTATTATAGTAGTTATATTCTTATACATAGAGGGCAGTAAAATATAGTTATAATTCTTGTACATAGGGGACAGTATTATAGTATTATCTTCATGTACATAGGGGCAGTATTAATATTAGTTTATATTCTTTACATAGGGCAGTAATTATAGTAGTTATTTTCTGTCATAGGGGCAGCAAATAAAGTAGATTATATTCATGTACATAGGGGACAGTATTATATAGTTTGTATTCTTGTACATAGGGTCAGTATTATAGGTAGTTTGTATTCTTGTACAAAGCGGGCAGCTATATAGTAGTTACATTCTAGTACAAGAGGGCATTATTATAAGTAGTTATATTTCTTGTACTAGGGAGCAAGTATTAAATTATTTATATCTTGTACAGTAAGAGCAGTATTATATAGATATATCTTTACATAGGAGGCAGTATTTAATAGTAGATATATTTCTTTACATAGGGGGCAGTATTATAGCAGTTATATTTCTGTACATAGGAGCGAGTATAATAGTAGTTATATTCTTGCACATAGGGGTTCAGTATTATTAGTAGTTTATATTCTTGCACATAGGAGGCAGTATTATATAAGTTATATTCTTGTTACATAGGGGCGTATTAATAGTATTATATTCTATTACATAGGGGCAGTATTATAGTAGTTATATTCTTATAACATAAGGGCCGTATTAATTAGTTTAATCTTGTACATAGGGGGACAGTATTATAGTAGTTAAAATTCTGTACATGAGGCAGTATTATAGTAGTGTATATCTTTGTACATAGGGAGCAGTAATAAAGTAGGTTATATTCTTGTACATAAGAGCTTAATATATAGTTAAATTATTGTACATAGGAGGAGTATATAGTATTATTATTCTTGTACAGAGGAGCAGTATATATAGTTCTATTCTTTGCACATAGGGAGTCATTATTATATTATTTATAATTCATGTACATAGGAGGCTGTTTATAGTAGTTAATATCTTTGTACATAGGGGGCAGTATATAGAAGTTAAATTACTGTACATATGGGGCAGTATTAAAGAAGTTATATCTCTTATACAAAGAGGGCCATAATTATAGATATTATATTCTTGTACATAGGGGACAATATAATAGCAGTTATCTTCTTGTCATAGTGCGCAGTATTATAAGTAGTTATATAATTTGTACATAGGGGGCCAGTATTATGTAGTTATATTCTTGTACAGAGGAGCAGTATTATAGTAAGTTATATTCTTGTACCTAGGACATTTATTAAAGTTAGTATATTCTTTGTACAAGGGAGCAGTTTTATAGTATTATATTCTTGTACATATGGGGCATTATTATAGTATTTATATTTTTTTACATAGGGGAGATTATTATAGGAGTTTTAATCTTGTACATAGGGGACAGTATTATAGTAGTTATTGTCTTTTAAATAGGAGAAGAATTATAGTAGTTATAGTCTTGTATAAAGGGAATATTATAGTAATTATTCTTGTACATAGGGGCAGTATTATAGTAGTTATATTCTTGTACATAGGAGCAGTATTATAGTAGTTATAGTCTTGTATATAGGGGGCAGTATTATAGTAGTTATAGTCTTCTACATAAAAGCAGTATTATAGGGGGCGTGGCTTAACCCTTCATTCTGCGACGTGTGTTAGCAGAGCATCCGAGGGACCCTTAAAAACTCGGCTAAAATAAACCTCCAACTGCCTGCTAAATATCTGACCTGGTGCTTCTGTGACCCCTAACAGCCTGGGGTGAGTCGGAGGAGCTTTCAAAAGATCTCTCCTGGACCCGGAGCGCGACATTAACTGCCTCGCGGGACAACGCTACCCGGCACCATCTTGCAGCTCTGCCTGCAGAAGATACAGGGCGACTCAGCTCCATACTTACCTCAACAGCGACCGTCACCCGGAGCTCCGTCTGAGACCATCACCGCCCGACAGAGATTCTCTGGCGAGGTGCCTATCCGCCCGATCCGAACCAACAAGGCACCACATAAGAGGTGAGGAGCAGAAGCGGTGGCGCGGGACCGCCATCTTCCCCACGAGGCCTTTAGCGCTCACATCCTCCGCACCCGCTACATCCCGCAGATTTGTGGAGAGACTTGAGGGACACCCCCGGCTCCTCTAAACCTGGTCACGGTCCGGTCCGCAGCTGTGTGTCCAGGTAGCTGCGCTCGCCCACTGCGTCCATTATACAGCGCAGGTAAAGTGAAAGAGTGGTACAGCAGTGGGGCCTTACGCCATTTTGTCCACAAAACCCACTGTGTCCTACCTCTCTCTAAGTGGGGCATTTTCTTTCCTTTGTTCAAAGTGAGGGCGGAGACCAAATCCAAATCCTGCAGTGAACGGTTCAGTGTCTAACTTGCGTATTTGGGATATCAACCTTCAGTACATATTAATCCATTATACCGTCCAGCTGACCTCTCTCACCTCTGTGAGCAAGTCGCTCAAAGCAGAGGAAAGCTCACCCTTTCACAACCATTAACAGCTTCCTTACTGAGGTCTCACCACCCACCTATTGACCTAGAGGTCCTACTGCTCTAGAACATCAACCCCGTTCAAGACTCTCATTCCCTATCCATCTTTAACAGGGATTTGAATTTCCTGAGGCCCCTAACACCTCTCTCTGGACTTAAATTCAGAGCACTAGAGAAACAATATTAATGTCAAGGACTGTCAGTGTCTAAATTGTGTATTTGGGAGATTTCTTCAGTATATGTCAATCCATCTTATACCTCCAGCTGAACTCTCTCCCTCTGTGAGCATAGTCCTCAAGCTGAAAGTAAGCTTACCCTCTCACCACCATTAACAGCTTCCTTACCTGAGGTCCGCCACCCAACGGTTGACCAAGGGGCCCTACTGCTTCGAGAACATCAACCTCCTGTCAGTGACTTTCATCCCCTATCCCCATCTCAAACATATTTGAATCTCCTGGGGCACCTAACACCTCTCTCTGGACTTAAACTCAGAGCATTAAAGAAACAATATCAATATCAGAGACTGTCAGTGCCTAACTTGTGTATTGGAGAGATCACTTCAATATTTGTAAACCCATTTATACTTCCAACTGAACTCTCTCCCTCTGTGAGCACAGTCCTCAAGCTGAAAGTAAGCTCATCCTCTCATCACCATTAACAATTCTTACTGAAGTCCTCACCACCCATCGCTGAACCAGAGACCCTACTGCCTAGAACATCAACCCGCCTCAGATTTTCATTCTTCTATCACTCTCAAAATCTGATTTGAATCCCTAGAGCACTTAACACCTCCCTATGGACTTAAAACGCAGAGACACTAAAGAAACAATTATTAATAATCGCTCCATAAAACAAGAGGGGAAAAAAAAAAAATAAGGAGAAAAGTTTTATACAAAGGTATCCTCTAATCACATACATGTGAAATGGGGCGGCAACTCAAAGAAAAATACTAAATCTCAACCCACTAAGTTAACTGAATTCTTCCACACCCAACAACCAGATCCCAAAATAGGGACAAACATAACCCATCTCCCCCTCTATCACAAGCATCCTCTAGGCATGAATCAGTAGATATGGACCATCAAGATACTTCAGAATCCTTCTGTGCCTCGGAGCGGACCCTTCAAAGATTGTTTTTACATCATTCAGCAGAAACCCGCCAAGAGATTTCAAGCAATGATTGGAGATTTTAGAATGACATTCAGTCACTTTTACCACGAACGACCATGTGGAGAAAAAAAATGTGGAGAATTTTGCGAATCTCACAATCTCCTCATAGATGCGAATGCAGTCTTTAGAGAGGAAGTTCCAGAATCTATCTTCAAAAATTCTAGACTTAGGAAACCGATCGAGGCGCAATAATATCCTCCTCAGGAAGTCCCGAATCTGTCTCAATCACCAGATGTTCTTTTCCCACAATTTCTCATCGATTTAATGGCTCTTGCCCTCCCGGATGCCTCAGCGGTCGATCTACATGTGGATCGCATACACAGACTCCCGAAACCAAAGCACCTGTCCCCCTCTGTACCACGTGACGTAATAGCGAGGATCCATTTTTTCAAGACCAAAGAACTGTTCCTTAGAGCCATCAGAAACACTACGAATCTCCCAGAAAGATTTAAGGACATATCTATATACCCGGATTTATCAGCTGGCACAATGCTGAAGAGGAAAGAGTACTCCCTGTTCACAAAAGTTCTGAGAGACAATAATATTCCCTACCGATGGGGGTTCCCAGTTAAGCTTCTCATAACTAAAGACTCTGCTACAGTAGTTTGCTCCACTCCATCCTCAGCTAGAGATGTTCTTCTATCCTGGGGTCTGATCTCCACCCCCTCCAATACGCCTTCTAAACAAGGAGAGGATAGACCAGGAATCGTCACCCCTATTTGGTCGGAGTCCTCCCGCCGATCCAGGTCTAAACCTAATGATTGACTTCACTACAAGGCAATATACCAGGTTCCCTCTTGCTCTCTGTAACAGAGAGATTGCTTGTTTCCATTTGTTTGTTTGTTTGCTAACATCTCTTACCCTTGCAGGCCGAGTAAGGACTCTTCCCCTTTCTCTGATTTCCACTCCTGGAAAGAATTTCTAGTATATTTTGCGTCAAAGTACGCTTTTTGTTATTGACAAGTTCAACATGTTTTATGCCATGGTAATGCTCACTTTCTTGAATTGTACTGTTTGTGAATCTTACACGACAGCTATGAGAATTTCAATCTATTTAACCAGAGTCCAACATGGGGATTAAGATTATGTCTTATAATGTCAACGGGCTCAATTCCCCTCACAAACGTGCCTTCTTTTGGAAGGAAGCTCTTAAAACTAAAGCTGACATATTATGCGTTCAGGAAACGCACCTTAAGGCCTCTGATGTTCCTAGGCTACAACATAAACATTTCCCTTATTCTTTCCTCACAATGTTTACTAAGAAAAAAGCGGGCGTGGCTATTTTTGTTAAGAACACAGTTTCATTCCAACTCATAGAGTCGGAGATCGATCCAAAAGGTCGATTTATTATCTTAAAATGTGTACTTAATGCAACTCCTTACACGCTTCTAAACCTCTATGCGCCAAACGTGCGACAATTTTCCTTTGTGACTAAAACAATATTGAGGGCCAAAAAAGAAGCGAAAGGTCGACTAATAATTTGTGGGGACTATAACTTAGTAGTGGATAAAACAATTGACAGATCAAAAGGTAGTTCTCATTACGCGCCTGAACTTAAAGATTTTCTACTACAGGAGAACCTGCATGACCCTTGGAGGTACCAGCACGCAGCGGAAGTAGACTATACCTTCTATTCCCACTCCAAAAAATCCCATTCCAGATTAGATTTCTTCTTAGTTGATAGGGGAGCCCTATATCAAGTAGATTCGACAACAATTGGTATGATGACTTGGTCTGACCACGCACCTGTTTTCTTAAATCTTACAGACAAACTTACTACCACCCCTCATTCGTCCTGGAGAATAAATCACTTTATGCTAAAATCTCCTAAAATAGTGAAAGAACTTAGGGAGACATTGTCAGAATACTTCCGATTAAATTCTCCTTCGGCCCCCTCAGTGGAGGTTCTTTGGTGTGCCCATAAAGCAGTAATTAGGGGGGTATGTATCAAGCTGTCCTCCAGGGAAGAGAACAAGCTTTAGACGACTTGACCAAAATGTTAGAGACTTTGGATAAACAATTTAAGGCAGACCCCTCTCCACTTAATAAAGAAAAACTATTTTCTTGTAGGAATAAATTACGCAGCTTGTACCTCTCTAAATATGAAGCTAATCTCTCGAGACTTAAGTGGAACTTCTACTTGCAGGGGGACAGACCCTCAAAGTTATTAGCTAAAAGAGTTAAAACCATACAATTGAAAAGTAAAATCCCGTTTATCACAAACTCTGATAAATCAAAAATTTATGATCCCCAGCTCATAGCTAATGAGTTTGCTTCATATTATCATAAATTATACAACTTAAAGGATGACCCAAACACGCCTAAAATCTCTATAGAAACCATAAACTCCTTCCTACAAACAATTAAACTCCCCTCCCTAACGACGGAACAGCTTTCTCGACTAAATGAACAAATTGAGGTTAAAGAGATTCTGGACACGATTAATGCTTCCAAAACTAATAAAACTCCTGGACCAGATGGTCTCTCACACGAAAAACTAAAAAATTATTCAGTGATATTCTAGCTCCACCCCCAACGTTTTTTTCGGTTTTTCAAACAATGGTTGAGAAAGGTGCTGCGTCCAGCTACTATACCCAAACCGGGCAAAGCGACAGATCAGGTAGTTCATTACAGACCCATCTCCCTACTAAATTTTGATATTAAACTATTTTATAATATAGCAAATAGATTAAGTAATGTTTTACCCCACATTATCAATAAAGACCAAGTGGGGTTTGTGAGGGGTAGGCAAACAAGGGATGGGATTAGAAGAGTACTAGACATAATTCACAAGATCTCCACAGATAAAACCCCTTCTTTTCTGCTATCACTCAATGCATATTAAAAAAATTTGGTTTTATGGGCCCTATAGCTAATGCTATTCATTCATTGTATTCGTCCCACTCAGCGAAAGTATTGGCTTCTGGCTTTTTATCAAACCCTTTCCCAATAACAAATGGAACAAGACAAGGCTGCCCGCTCTCTCCACTAATATTTGTTATGTGCGTCGAACCCTTAGCCAAACTAATAAGAGTCTCCCCATTGATCTCTGGTATACACATACAAAATTGTGAACATAAAATTAGCCTGTTTGCCGACGACGTGTTACTCATTTGTCGGGATCCGGAGCGCTCCCTTGAGACTATCCTTGAAATTCTTAACTCCTATTCCCTAGTATCCTACTACAAATTGAACATGTCCAAATCCCACATCCTCCCAATGCACATTTCTCCGCAACAGAAGTCCTTCCTAACAAAATTTAAATTCATATGGGCGAACTCATCTATTAATTACTTAGGTATTCAAATCACCCCCGTCTTAGGTGATACCATCCATACAAATTTGGAGTCTATACATACCTCCCTTTTAAAAGAAACTAAACGCCTATCTCAATTACCTTTGTCTTGGATAGCTCGTATAAATCTCACTAAGATGGTCTTACTCCCGAGGTTTCTATACATTGCAAGATCACTCCCATTTCTGCTACCATCATCTACGATTGACAAAATTCAGTCCCTGATCCTGAAGTTCATATGGGAATCAAAAAGACTGAGATGCAGAAAACACATTCTTTTCCTTAAAATCAAGGAGGGAGGGATGTCGGTTCCTAATTTGAGGTTATACAACGTTGCTTCGGTTCTAGAACCATTATATTATCTGTGGACCTCTCCTGACTCTCATCACTGGTCACAGATAGAAAATTGCTCAGTAGCACCCTTTTCAGTCAGAGACTTACTGATAGCCGAGTTACTAGGTCTCAGATATCCACCCCCGCCCTTCCCCTCTCTCCAACATGCCTTACAAGCATGGTCAAAATTTGTTAAAACTAGGGGATGGATTTACTTTACGAAATCAGATTGCCACCTATCATTATTCCACCTTGCCTCTCCGCACCTTTCTCTCCATAATTGGATAGCAAAAGGGCTTTGAAACGTGAATCCTTATTCGAACAGACCTTTTAAAAAATTTTCCTGATTTAAAAAAATCTGACTTTGATTTGAGTAATCCCAACTTTTTTTAAATACTACAAATCAGACACTTTTTTAAAAATTGGTTTTGGCCCAAATAACCTAAATTTGTATTCCGCCTACCATAACTTCTTAAGGGGAAAAAAAAGGCTATACGCGTGGCTTATCGATTGTGTACAACCTATTATTGAGAACACTGGATCATCCTAAGACGAACTACATGCTTAAATGGGAAAGAGACTTAGCAACTACCTTTTCCATATGAACTTGATATCTGCCCCCTAGTATCAACTAAACTTTCTAGATTTTAAAACCATTTAAAAAATTATAAAAAACTTATCTTAGGTGGCATTTTAACCCCTCCAACTGCTCACTTCCCCCAGCGGGTGCAACCTGTCGGAGAGGTGGGGTTTTCGATTGGAACTTTTTACATATTGGTGAGTTGCCCCATTACCATCATTGTGGGAAAAATTTGGAATCTATTTCTAAAAAATTTTTCACTAAAAAATGGTCTTACACCACCCCGGGAAACTTCTGGATATTAATTTACTAATTTCCCCCTTTTCCACTCAAAACAGTTCTATTCCAATTCTTGTACAACAAATTAACTAACTCACCATTGAAATCAACATCTATTTTTAATTCAAAAATTTGCAGGAGTTTTTTTTCCAAAATTTGTTTTAAAACCTCGTTAGCTATACCTCCTCATTTAGTTGCTAAAATTAAGCATAATTGGATGGCTTGGATAGTATCAGAATGGTTCGACACCCTCCAGTCCCCTTAAATCAATCGAAATATCAAGTACTTACTCTAACCTAGTGCTCACCTTACTTTAAGAGCCTGACTTGACATCTGTCTCTTGTTAAATGTGAACTAATTCCTTTTCCCTGTACTTTTCCCTTTTCTTTGCTATTCTCGTGGGGAGGAACTTTTTAAATTCTAATTTTTTTAAAAAGCATTGTAAATAGGCTGGTTTTTATTGGTTTTTTTGTTTCTGTTATGTGTAACATTTGACTTGAAAAAATAAAAGTCTTCAGATTTAATCTTTTTCCCCTTTTTGCAGTCTTTTTGGGTTGGTCCTGACTCCCCCCGGAGCTCTGATAGCAGGACAGTGATCCTGATTGACGTTCTCTTCCAGGCCAATTCTGGACTGAGAGATGTAAGTGTTATCAGCAGGACCTGATAAATGTGAGGAAAGCTGGAAACATCCCCAGACCGGAAGAAGATTAACCTATTATCCTTTCTTGTATTTCTCTTGTCATTGCCCTGTAGGACAAGTCTAATCTTATCTAACCCTGTCCAGAGAACAATAGAGCAATCTCTAAGTAATTATCTACTACTTGTGATGAGAATAGATAGAGATAAACAGAACCTACAGTTAAGTAAGGTTAGTCTTCTCTGCTATTCAAGATTGTCGCCTCTTTACTATCACAGCTAGAAATAGGAATGCTGAAATATAACAACAATATTGTCAATTCTTAAAAAATAGTTTTCTAGAAATTTTTTTCTTCTACAGTGCTATTAAGTATTTGTCATTTGTTAATATGGTACAGTATATGTGGCTGGTACATGAAGTTTGTTTCATATTTATGGAATAAGATTTTGGGTAAGAACACACTTTGTTAGTAGAGATGGGCAAAGTTCTCAAAAATTCGATTCGGTGACTTCGCCAAATTTCCTGACAAAATTTCATAGTTTCATAGTTTCATAGTTTGTAAGGCTAAAAAAAGACAAACTCCATCTATTTTAGCCCTTTTTTGCTAAGGGTTTTTACCAGAGGGAAGCAAAAAAAACCCCCAATAGGTAGAAGCCAATTTTTCCCCCATTTTTTGGGGAAAATTCCTTTTCCCACTCCAAACTTGGGAAACAAAAAATCCTGGATCAAATGACCCCCCCCTGAATTTCCCCAGACACTATAACTTGTTATAATTACGCCCCCCAGAAATGCATCTAAACCATTTTTTAACTCTTTTATTTAATTCCCAGACAAACCCCTGCAGAGAATTCCATAGTCTCACTGCTCTTACATAAAGAATCCCCCTTTCCCATGTTTTGTAAAACTTTTTGTTCCCCAAT